>JAUBWS010064466.1:0-12023 GCA_032270445.1 Darlingtonia californica | reverse complement strand
GGAAAGAACCAGCAGCCTCTTGCACAGTAGTACGTCTGACTTACCACTGCACCACGGAACTAATGTAGTTCTATTATCGTAATTTAAAGAATGGGGCTTGTTTGCTTTCATTTTAAGATAAAAAGTTTATATACTGATTTGGTTAACATCTTTTCTTGAGCTGTATGAGTGTGATTTATTTTGCAAGCTTGTTGGGTCTAGCTTCTGAGGGGAGTGAAAGTTTCTCTTCTGGTTAACAAGCTACCCCAGACAAGGGTATTTAGTAGCAGTTAGTTTAAGTTTAGTAGGACTGTAGATATATCTCAAGATTAGATTTCCAAAAGGCCGAGTACAAATTGCATAAGGCACAGTGCATAAAATTTGGAATATCTCAGCAACTACAAATGCTTATGACTTTAAATTTTGTCCAGCACTCTAACATACCATTGAAAGTCCATTCTGAAAATTTCAGTTCCGCCACCGGTATTTTACAGAACAAAACCTATAATCTGCAATCTATCAGTTGTCTTTACTTGAAATTTTAGTTCCTTTTAGTTCTTCACTTATGCATTATGTATTTATGCATTAAATTCAATTTGTACTTGGTCGTTCTAAAATTGACATTTTTTCACTGAAATGTAGGAACATTGGTGAAGGTTAAGGAGCCATAAGTTTCAAAACGTATTGTCAGTTGAAAAAATATTGAGCTTTTCTGCCATGTTTCATTACATAAATGCAAAGAGTTCTAGCCTAGATAACTTATGAAATGCATGACTGGAATTAATAAAAATAAAAATAGAGTTGAGTGTTCATTTTATTCTGAAGTTTTTTTGAAAATTTTATAATTCCAACTATGAACACAATGCAAAAAAGAATGTTTGTTTTCACAAGTTTTTTCAAAATCTGTATGGGGAGATCTTATGTGCCGAATATGGGATTTCCGAGAGTTTTAGTTACGTTTGAAGTCATAGTGCGTAATACTTGTTACTGCTTTTCTTTTTAATTACCTGATTGATTCATAGATAGTGTGATAGTAGCTGTTTGATAGTATTTTCAACTTCTGAACTCACTCATATTGTATATGTCAATGGAATGCACCCTAAAAGTCCTGATTCCATGAGGATGAGAAGCTTTTTTTTAACTAAGTGTAATGAGGGTCCTGCCTTCCTGGAAACACCTACATGCAATGAAGAAGACTGATTTGGGGCACATGACAAGTTGCCTAAAATTTCAAGGTTTAAGTAGTCTCAAAGATTTTTCATATAAGGAAGAAGCCTTTACTAGTGATGCCAGGGGGGGGGGCGAGCAGTTACTACATGACACCATGTGTAGTTACTGAATTTGAGAGCGAACTGACCGACACCACCACCCCCATCAGCTACTACACTGTGTAGTAACTGTTTTTGACCCAAAAAAATGCAGATACCACCCTAAAAAACCTAATTTGCAGTATTTACAGTGTATCAACACAATGTGACAATCCACCCCCGGGTTAAACATGATTTTTGTAACATTATCTTATGGAAGTTTCGATCAAAATTGCAATAAAACTTTTTATTTTGTTTACATCTTTTCACATATATAAATAATCTTTTGTTCTAAGAATATATTTTTTTGTTTATTTCACTCAATTAAGTTTTTAACTGCTCCACAACAACAATAAAACTACACAAATATACGCAGGAAATAGTGAAGTATGACATTTACTACACTAAATAGTAATTGTTACTTGCAAAAAAAAGGTACCACCCTTAATACACTTACTACACCAGTGTAGTAACTGATTTGTTGAAAAATTGGGATACAGTTGATTTTGTTGAAAGAAACTTACTTACACTTACTCTTACTCTTCTATTTAACGTCTGTGGTCCCCCATTTTTGACGGATGGACCAGGAAACAAACAACTATTTAAAGTTGGCCTTAAAATCAATTTTTAATTAAGCTATGGAATCCAATAAATTTTCCTTTCAAAATGCATATATTCAAGAGGACATTTCTATTCAGTTTATATATGCTTATCAAAATTGGAAGCAGATGGCATTTTTGGTCCCAATAGCTACTACTACTACTATACTTTAAATGTGAAATATTTGGAACTTTTATAGCTCCTATGTGAGATAGCTAGAGTACTTGATTTAAATGTAGAGTTGAATAATAATGTCGTAGCTTTCGTTGTAAGATAGTAAGATAGCAATCGTTTACTGTTGTAGGGTCTTTCTTTAGGGGGTAGGGTTGGTTTTATTGTAATGCATCTCTTTTAAAAGAGATAACAAAAATGCAAGTTCATTACTGAGTATTATTCAATATTCAAATCTACCTTATGAACAAGATATATTTCTATGAACAAGAATTGTTAGACAAGGCTGAAAACAGGCGTGTATCGGAGTCCTATAGGGCTACTAAATGCAGCTTTTGGAAATTTCGAGAACCTTGTTATTTCATACAAAACACTACTCAAAGGCTATTTTATCATAATTAACACTAACTTTTGTTAGCTCGTACTTTTATTTTTCTTCATTACTTTGATAAGAATTTTGTTTCTGTTCATTATGAAGACCATGAATTTCATAACTTCCTAATATTTTAAATATACTAACAATGATATGTTTTCTTCTTGATTTTTTCAGTTGTATGCACATATATTGTGTATAATTAAAAGACTTTTAAATTGTTATGTTCTTTTATTCCTAGTTTATCTTATCTTCACTAGGAAGATGTTTTATTCCTATTCACTGTTAATCCTTCACTTCAAGAGAACTTACATTTTTTAGATTTTTCAATGGCAAGGTGGTTACAATTTTGTTCCTTGAAGATCGTGACTATTCTCGAATTTTTAATGAGCCGGTCTCGCTTTTATAAAGGTTTTATCGCTAACGGATAAAGTATTTTCATCGCAGTTAAAAGTTTTCAAAATATTTTATATGGTGTAATCTTGCATTTCTTTTAAGTAAACTTTATGAGATGGAATTCAGGGGCGGATACAGACTCTTCAAGACACCAGGTGAAAATCCCAAATTTTTCCGATTTTCTGATTAACTTTCCCCGATTCTTCCCGAAATATCATTAAAATTTTCCCGATTTTGGTAATTTTAGACTACTTAACTGTGTGAAATCACAACTTTCACATAGTCTCTATCCGCCCCTGGAATTCAGCTACAAAAAATTGAGTTTGAGATACGATTCTCAAACAGGGGGATCTTCTTTCAATTTCTCGGCCATATTATGTTAATTCGTTTGCCTTATTATACTGTTTTATTATTAAAACCTATTAGCTTCAAATAAGCTGCATAAGGGCTTTATTGACTTATCAATTGGATTCAAGCTTCCTTATATCTTGATTGATATATGGTATGTTTTTACATCTGTAAAGTCATGTACAAAGAATTTTGAATTCAATCCAAGTCTGTTAAGATAACATTCTCCCTACTGACGTTTTCGGTAGAAACCTCTATAATAAAGGTTTGGAAGATCGGAAAAATCGAAAAACATTTGCCTTCACTGGGCGAAAAAAAATTATGAGATATTTGCTTTTGAAACTTTTGAAGAGATATTCGGTTATAAATTGATTATTTAAGGTTTGTAATTCCCTTATATGTTGGTAGATTAGAACAGAAAGGTAGTAATAACTTTGCTTCATTCAGGAAAAAAGTAAGAATAGAAAAAGGTAGTAATAACTCTGCTTTTTAGTGATCTTTTCAATTAACAATGTAAACTTGAAAGCTGAAGTAAAAAAGGTCTTGCTCTTCATCAGAAAAAGAGTTTTTTCGTGTAACAAAAGTCCAGAAAATTTCATTTTCTTACCAATAGCGTATTCAAAAATGCGAAAAATTTGATTAAGTGTCAATTAACGAAACAAAATAACGTTGATGGTCGTTTGGCAACTTGAAATTCTCAGGACTTTTTGTTACATTAAAACACTTGTTTTCTTTTATAATTTAAAATTCGTGTATTACAGCACCTTTCCGACCTTTCCTAAGGCTAGATTCACTGAAACTTTACTTGAGGTTTCCATTTTAGTTTTCGTTGTGGGTTGTTATAGCGACCTTCTTTTGTACGTAAAGGTTCATCAGTTAGTGGTTTCGTAAAGACATTGTCCTCTTTTTCTTGGGTTTTTTTTTATCTCACTTTGCAATAATGAAATGTTTCAATAAGCTATTTCCATTCATAAAGCTTTCAAATATCACAATACGAATCGTTAATTTTTTACAGTGGCAGGCCATTCCTTGAGACGTTATGATCGCACGCTTTTACACGCGTCATTAAATTTAGGAGTGCAGTTAAGCTCACGCGTGATTTCCTCATAGTGCTTTTAATAACCAAATGTATCGTATTCGCTGTCTGTATCCTTTTCACAAGCTGTCTAGAATATTTTTGATGCAATTAGAACTATAATTTTTTTTGTCAAATCTTTTTTTGATTAGCAAAATATGTTTGCTTTTCAAAAAGTTGAAAGAAAAAGATTGCACGGACCACTTCTCAAATTTACACGTGTAAATCAAGCCAGGACCACTTCTCAAATTTACACGTGTAAATCAAGCCAACTACTTAGGGAATGGCCTACTGTGAATTTTTGGAAATGTATTGCACTTCAAATTATACGACTGATTACATTTTGCTGAGAAGCGTAAGCGTAAAGCAGGGTGATTAATCCGTAATAACCCTGCTTTTTGTAATCACCCCGCTTTTTTGTAATCGCCCTACCTTTTTTGTAATCTTTTTTAAAAGTCAGGATTTTTTGCCGCGCTAAACAATTTTTATTTTGGCTGAAAAAAATCGTACGATTTTTTTAAACCAATCAACTTTGTTGAAAATGTATTTTGTCCGATTGATATCAAGATAGTACAAAGTTTGAATTTAACTAGTAATTATGTTTTTCAAGTTTGTTTTGTTTGGTCATATAATTAACGAGTAATAACATGATATTTTCGGGTGATTTTGATCATTGAATAAAAAATTTCAAATAGCCCTCACTGCGTTCGGGCTATTTTTTGAAATTCTTTAAATGAACCTCGGGGCTATTAATCCCAAATCACCCTCAAAACCATGTAATTACTAGTACAAATTGTTTTCATACAACAGGCCTTGCAATTCGCATTGGCATTCTGCTAATGCTGATGTAAATGTGAAAATCCCCATACTACTACGTTGGCACTTTTTTGTCAACGTTACTGTGTTTTTGTTATTCTAAAGAATTTTCTTTGAACAGTTGTTACACAGTTTTCTCTCTCTTCACTTATATTTACGTCATAAATTACGTTTAATAAAAGCTTTATAAAAGAAAAATATATATTTTTCTTTGTTTGAGGGTAGTTCCCTGTTTAATCTATTTCAGACCTTTAAAAAATTTTGTGTAGTGCTATGGAACCCTTACTAAAATTTCTGAACATAGCCCAACCCGCCTTCAATGCGTACTAAAGGTCCTATTCCGTATTTTCGAGTTTTCTATTGAAACGCTTGTTACAAGTGTTTGATTAAGCAAGCAAAATATTGTCTCGATTTGTCGTTTTCCCAAACACTTGTAACCAGCGTTTCTATAGAAAACTTGAATAATGCGGAATAGGACCTTTCTCATACTCAATATCACTAATATCTTTCTATTCGGTTTGTACTTGTTTCTCTAAAATACTATAATAATTGGATGTCATGTTATCTTATTATGATTATGATAAAGATTGATTTTGTTGATAATTTTTTTTGCATTTGATGCACTCTTTTGATAAGTTTCGTAACATTCTTGCATTTGATACACTCTTTTGATAAGTTGCATAACAATCTTTCTATACGACCATCAACTATTTCTATCTCTGACAAGGAGAAATACTGTACTTACGTATACGCAATCAGCTAGAGGCTCCCGTAACAGTTGTTGGGGAATCTTTAGTTTCTTTCGTACTTGTGATGGATAAGGGTCATTCCAAGTTGATAGCATGGAATTTTTCAGAATAAAAGGCTACTTTTTTCATCATAGACTATTGAGTTTTTATTTAATAGAATTGCAAATACAGGTTAAACATTACATCGAAAGGGAGATGCGACTCTAGCATGTTTAAGTTGGATGATACATTATACTTATTTTAAGTGTAATAAATGCTGGGCTCATAAATTGCATTTTCAGTAAACTCGATACGATTGAAAATTTTCAAACAAACTCATTTTTACTTACTATTCTTCTAATGAAATAAAATTTCTCGTAGAAAATGTTACTGATTGATATTATTTATTTTATTATTTTACGCAGTTTGAAAACAAAAATAATTCTAGCTTTTAGAATTGGGGACAATTATGGCAGACTGATGAAACTATAAACAATCACTACAAACGTAAAAACTCCTCAACACGTTCACTGCCACGCTGTTTTCAAAAATGATAAGAAATGCATTTTGAAAAATTCAATTTTTTGAAAGTTTGAACGACTGTTACTTGGCTAACACTGGTCTAAAATTGACATATGAGTATACGAATTGACAGAAAATTTCCATGAAAACATAAAAAAAGTTCAGAAGTTATGGCTGTTTGAAGTTGGTTCGGTATTTTGATCCTCGCACGACGAGTATACTCGTCATTGGCAGTGAAGGTGTTAAAATTATCGAAAACTCATTACTTTTAACAGTTGTTTTTGAGTTTTGTGCCCACAACAGCAGTTTTTTACCAAATGATGAGTTTTTAAAAATTTTAATGACTTTTATTTCCCAAGAATTTCAAAACTCGTTATTTACTCAAAAAAAGTCATTGAAATTTCAAGAAATCTTATTATTTTTCAGCATATTGTAAAAATAACAAGTTTGTTCAATTTTGAAATTTTTAGCTATATTTTCATTAGTTTTTAATCAGTTTTTAATAAGTTTTTCGCAAAATTTAACAAGCTTTTCTAACAATCAAAAATCTCGTTAAAAATTCATGATTAAGTAAAAAAAACTACTGTTTTGGGCCAATTTCATTCGTTTTAGGGGAAAAAAACTCATTATGATTTAATGAGTTTTTGATGAGTTTTCAGGTTTGTAGCGAATCACAGCCACAGTCTTGGATGTCTCTGAACAAAATATAATAATAATAATAATAACAATAATAATTTATTTGGCTCCATTTTTACATACTGTATGGTTCTTCTGCCTAGGTAAAATATAATACAAATCTATAAACAGTAAAAACAAGTTCGTAGTAAAATCATGTAAAACCAAGAATAGAAGGTTAAAACAGAATTGAGATTTGAAGAAATGGTGCATGCAGGAAAAAATGTACATAACAAACCACTGAAAAGCACTAGTTTACCCGGATATCCCGCTAGACCAGCTCAAACAAACCACTTTCGACTTAAAAATTAGTTTTCTTTCCGAATAAGTGGGTCCCGCACTCTGAAAGGGCTTAGTTTTTGAGATATGGACCTACAAAGTTTGACCTTTTACGGGGTCCGTTAATGGGGTAGATTTCATTGGGGGTAAACTGAGTCACATAAAATCAACGCGAGAATTTATATCAACTTATTAATGTGTCTTCTGTCAACTACTTTTTTCCGTTATCAGCATCTTTAAGGATGACGTAATACAGTCATTTAACAAACATTTTAATGAGCTATTTAAAACCGCTTAATCAACGTTTTGCGTAAAAAATATCTCATAGCTCAGCAAAAAAAATTAAAACGTGCGCAGCTAAGATGCGACAGAAGGACAGAATAAGTCATCCAACTATTTGATGTATTATGTCGTTTCGTTATACAGTAGTAAGGGTATATAAGTGTAATTTGTTAGATATATTTTGAAATTATGAATAGTGAATAAGTTATGTGAAGTTATTACATATCTTTTAACCCTCGGGATACCATGTATTTTTCAGTTTCTGTCGAGCAGGGCCGTCTGGTAGCATTTGAAAATTTGAAACAGCTCCTTTTCAGATTTTTATCGTCTACAGTACACAGTCATATTTTTCACTGTTTTAACCCTTTGAGCGGTTAGGGGATGTTGTTTTTTAATAACTTTTGAATGAAATTTGGCAAGTGTGCAGTGCAGTGAGTCTTATTTGTCATCTTTTGTCAAAAATTTGTTTCTTAGATTATAATTATTTGATTGGCATACATATTGTATATTCGGTTTCTTCTAGTGCTGCGGATAATCGCTCTATTCTCAAATGTATTCTTTTGTTAGAATGTTTATACGCATATGAATTGTGTACGCAAATACTTCTTGACAATGATGTAAGTAACATCAAAACATGTCGAAAATAAAAAATATTTTTATAATACTGAAGTTCGTTGCAGCTTTAATTTTCCATCGCAATTTTGTCATCATACTGTGACTTAATCACGTGTTATGACGTCGTCAAAAAGTGACCCATTTTCGTTATTTGCAATTTTTAGATACTAGTTAAGAACAGAAGGTCAGTGGCTCCGAAACTTTGACAGTCACACTAGTACAGAAGGTCAGTGGCTCCGAAACTTTGACAGTCACTTGGTATGAAAAAAATTGAGACACGTGACCTCTTTTTTTTGATCACCTATCACAGGTGTGTATTTTACAGACCTGGTATGAAATGTCTAATAAAAATCAGCTAACCAGAAAAACCTGCTAATAGACCGTAAAAAATTATTTACATTTCTATTCTTATATCTTCTTAAATTCACTCGTCATTGTATCTTCTTAATTTCTTTCGTGTTTTTTATATCTTCTTAATTTATTTTATTTTTCGTATCTTTTAGTTTCTTTTATATATCATATCTTAAATTCTCCTTTATTTGTATCCTCTTAATTTCTTCCTTTTAGTATGTTCTAGTTTCGTTAATATTTCGTATATCTTCTTTTCTTCGTGGTTTCCATACTTCTTAAAAATCTTTATCTTAAGGAAAAAAAATTTTAAAATTTTCCTTCATCTCATCTTCCTGTACTTACTCCCAGCGGGAAAAATCGCGAAAAAAAACCCATGTGGAGGGCTGCATGCCGTTTAAATAAGAAAAACACTCCTCCACCGAAGTTTTTTTCTAATTTTGCCCACTAAGCTGGGTCCGATCTTAAGATGACGTCAAATTTTATTGTTTCGTTGTCTCCCCCCTGGTGGATTTGTATTCCTTTTGAAGGAGCATGAACTTTAGAATGAAATTTTAGCTTCTTCATGATATTATGTTAAGCATCATTTACATTAATTGTGACGGTCTACGGGAAAAGGGGGCATAAAGCTAACCATAATTTACTTGTATGCCTCTCAAAATCATGAAAAACGTCTGTGGAGGAGGTCATTTATATTTAAGCGACACCCAATTTGCGTGTCGCTTAAATATAAATGCACTCCTCCGCAGACGTTTTTCATGATTTCGCAAGTAGGTGGAGTATGATCTCGGTAAAAATCACCATGCACCATGTTTTTGAGATTTTGGGGACCGCTTATAAGATAAGACTCTCTACCCTACTTTCCTCCACTAATGTTAAACTTGCCACTTTCAAGGAAAAAACAGTTTGATTAAAGCTTTTCGTACACTGTGTAAGAAAAAAAGCCAAATTTTAGCCTTTATTAAATAGCACCTTTCGCAATTCTTCTATATAAACATAAATTATTAATAAAGTTTAAGTGTATGAATTGTAGCTATGGCAACATATTCCCTATTTCTGAAAACTAAATATATGTAGTGGTAAAGTGATGTTTATGAATTGAACTTGAATTTTTATTTTTCCCTTTCGGCTAAAACTTTTTTACATTTGTTGACTTTGTTGCTTATGGTGTGGTTGTGTACCCCGCTAAAGTTTTTACCTTTGGTACTATGCGACATGAATTGACGTTTTGTGATGTATATGTTTTTTATAAGAACAAACCGTATGACTTCAAATTGTCGAAAACTTTAGAGCTTGTTAAGGGAATAGTTCAAGATTTTGTGAATACAATTAGAATATTCGTTTAAAAACAAGAGTCGAATAATGTAACAAACAAGAAAAGTTGAGAAAAATCTGAACGCTCAAAGTGGGATATTCTTATAATAAAACTTGTACTCAAAAGCTTGTGATGTATGAATGTGTATGCATTTTATTCTAGTTGTAGACTTTATAAAGAGTTTATTTTATTTCTAAAGGAAAGAATTCGACACCTTTACCAAGCTATTTCAGGTGTAATGATAACATAGGAAACTTGACGTTCAACATGAAAGGGGTTCAAAATTATCGGTAATTAATTTGTTGACCAAAATAATATTTATCAGTGCTCACTGGTAAAAGGGTTGGTACAGACTTTGAAAACCTGGAAAAGTCATGGAACTTAGATTTGGTAAGGGAAAACTGGAAAAGTCAGGGAATTTTATCTTTTGTTTATATGTATATTTTGTATATAATATTAAAAAGTTCAGATCGTAAAGGCGGGAAAACACTGATAAAGATATCTTTCATAAATACTGTAAAAATTTTCTTTCATGTCAAAGGAAAAGTCAGGGAATTTAGATTTGGTCAGGGAAAACTGGAAAAGTCAGGGGAATTTTGTCTTTTATCTGTATTTTTTGCATATAATATTAAAAAGTTCAGATCGTAAAGGCGTTCAGATCAATACACTGATAAAGATATCGTTCATAAATACTTTTTAAATTTGCTTTCATGATGTTTATCAGTGTATCACCATATTTTAGAAATACACTATTTAAAACAGATTAACCTAATATTCTTCATGAACGATTTTTTGACGTCAATTCAACGAACTGTCAAAGATATAGGCAAACTGTGAAGAATTCAGGATGTCTGATTAATAGAGAGAGAGAGAGAGAGGAAGAAATGAATTAAGAAATGAGACAGGGATTTTCTTGTAGAACGTAAGCGTTTAAAAGAGTTATCACCTTTAAAAGTATATAAGGTTTGTTTTTTATCTCAGTGAAACAACATTTTTGTTTTTATGTAACATAGATTATAAAAGCAACATAACCTAGATTTTTTTGTGTTTTATAATTCATTTCATAAAAACTTGATATAAAATACTTAAAGTGTGCCAAAATCAGCATTTTTCTTTAACCTCATCGAAAACTGACCTCGTGAAATCAACGTACATGAAAAAGCCGGTGGAGCATAGCGTTAAACTTTATATAAGAATGAAAAAAAAGATAAAGCAATTGCTCGCTTCTTCACATGGAAATTAAAATCTGAAAATTTTATTGAAATGCAGGGTTAAATTTTCAGCGCCAATACCTGACCCTATGGGCTATATTAACCGTCTGGCTAAGGAAAACAAACTTAGATCGCTTAACGTGACATTTATGGCTAGCTATGCAGTAAGAGGGATAGGTTTCCTAGTTAGAAAGAGGTATTTGTTTACCTGGCCGGTGACAGTCTGAGCCTTCAATTTTGGTATATTCCTTCACCGGTATAACTGGGATTTTGTCAATTGATATCTCCCCCATGGAGCCTTGGCCGCGGAAAATAGGAAAGATACAGATTTTGCTTCGTTTTGATAAATGACACGAGAGACGTGATCTAGTGCTAAAGTCTTTTAGAAAATAATTTTATAAATTAGTTTCTTTTAAAATGTAGAATATATTTATTCACACTTTTGCATTCCCATGAGACTTTCAGCTAAATAAAATCCTTCCTTCATACCTTGAAAACGAGCTATTATATGTATCCTGTAATGATTTATTTATTTATTTACGGAGAGGAGTATTGCTCTCAGAAATTGTTTCGAAAGGAAAATAAACGAAACTATTGATACAAACCAAAGAATAAACAAAAGGTTTTCAATTTGATAGAAAATTTTTGTGTCGGCTATAACTGTTTATCTTTTTTTACCGATGTTATTTTTTTAAATCTGAAAATATAAAATATCAGTGAAAAGAGAGCGACAAGACTCTATGAGGGAAAATTTCTTTTTTCCTAATTATCTTTAAATTCCTTTCTGTGATACCCATTATGGCCTCGTAATGCTGATGAAGGTTCAAATCCCACACGCGGCTGTTGGTACTTTCGCGTCGGTGCAAATATCGAAAGCAATGGTTGTTACTCCTACTGGTAATAGTGGTTGCGTTCCAGGCCATTATCACACTTAAATCTACTATATACGTAGATTTGTAAAAAAGCTTAAATCTACCAATATT
>JAUBWS010064455.1:0-14885 GCA_032270445.1 Darlingtonia californica | reverse complement strand
AAATAATCATTTTGCATAAATTAAATCAATGTTTTGAAATAATTTTTAGCGTTCCGTTTTTTTCCAGACACCCTGTATAGTTGATTTTGATCTGGTTTATCCTGTATAAATATTCGTAAAATAAATAAATAAATAAATAAATAGTCTTAAATATACTACCATATCAGAAGAGACACTGTTGGATATTAAAACTTTTTCTTATGGTCTTTGGGAGGAAAATAACCTGGAACTAAGCTCTTTTTACCTACGCAATGATCATGCGGCGCGCTTTAATAGTATGCGCTTTCCTCTCCCCGCTATTTTGCTGTAAACTCTGGGGTATGTGTCTGATTGATAGAAAGATAAAACTTAGATCTAGGCTAGGACAAGAATGAATAAATTTTGGAAAATTAAACGTGAATTTAACTAAAAGTGACAAATGTACTACTGCTATGATATTCTGAAACAATATAAAACTTTTGGTATTATTCTTCGGACAAAATCTCTTTCACTACCAGAACATTTGGTTTATTTTTTTGTCCAGTCGTGTATTCATCTTCATAATTCAATTCATGATTTCAATTTAGATCAAAAATACTGATTGACAGAAATCATGATACAACTCAGACAGTTGGTCATCACAGTTGGAACACAGTGTTTGGCCATATTCGGTCACTTCATTGTTATCTTCGTCATTTACAAAGCTAAACTAAGAGACAACCGCTATTTCCTGATGACATGGCTCTCTGTCACTGATATGCTGGTCTCAATATGTTCAGCTACAGGTGCAATCCTGTTATTCACCCACGGTGGAGATCTAGCTGGTGACAGGACAAGTGTGATCATTAAGAAAATCATCAGCTTGCTTGGATATCAATGTCACTTGATGTCCTTAACTACCACAGTCGTCATTGCCTTAGATAGATGGTATGCAATATCGTTCAGTTTGAAATATCAAACTATGGTAACGACCAGGAAACTTGCTTATTTGCTGATCGGTTTATTCATTGTCAAAATACCTTTACTGGCAATACTTATGTTTTGTACCAGACCAATTGAGACTATCATTAACTCATCATATGGTGTACTATGGTTCATCACAATTATGAGACTATTGACATTTGTGGTGATTTTAGTCACGGCTGGTATCATATATTATAGGCGGAAACGGCAGGAAAAACGACACAACGAAGACAATACACCTGAAAATGTTTGGGACTTGCTAAAGAGGAGTTTGAAAGATGTTTTTGTTTTGAACTGCGTAAGTGCAATCTTTCTTCTACCGATGTTGGTCATGAATTTGTTGACATTGGTAAATCTGGGTGTAGATTATGGCGGGAAAAATGTGCTGACTATATTATTGTATTCGCTGTCCAACCCAGTCATCTATATTTGTTCACAAAGTAAAATCTCGTCATGGTTGAAAGCTAACTTGATTTGCTGTAGACCGTTCTTGAATCCAGTACACCCAGCAGGATGTATTAATGAGCAAAAGAATAGAGATAATGCAGTAGACTGTTCACTACAACAACCTACAGCTTCTTCAAGCGTTTGACATGGCAATAATCTTTCTTCTTCAAATGGGCGGCAGCAAGCAGGGATGACCTTTTGCGAAAATATTTCATCACCAAATGACGTAATTCTTTAACCTTAAGAAGAAAGATTAAAATCCTGCGAATAAAATATTTTGTCATGTTTGCGGTCTAGGACGATTTTTATCGCGCTTCTTGATATTATGCTCTTAAAAAATAAGCATATCTTATCTGAACCCGTTAATTGTATTATGGTACGAATCAAGCATATTGGTATAATATCATGAAAATTTGAGGGCCAACATTTTGAGCCCCTTTCGCTGCAAAAAGTTAAAATTTTCTAATTTCAAATAAAAACGTTTTTTATTCTATCATATTGTATATAAGCCTGACGATGACACAAATTTTCGAAAAGCTTTGCTTCATTTTAAACTTGTAATTTTATTTGCTGTATTCCTATCGTTTTAACCATTTTGTTATATTATTTCTTTAATACTGTATGGGTATTGCCAGTTGTACATGTAGGTACATAATTTGTGCGCCAATATGTTTGTTGCACTTTGCAGTTGAAGTTGTAAATATGATATACCCTTTCCAGACGATAAGGTTTCATTTGTACATCAGTTTACTAAGAAAAATTCATTTATATAAAATTATCGTGTTATCCGTTCAAACATATACACATTTACAGCCAATGTTAGACTAGCGAGCTAGTCGGATTTTTACAGTCATAAAATCGGACTAAAAACCCGAAACGGGAAAAACTGGAAAGTGCCGTACGAAAGATATCAGAAGAAAAAATCCTTACATTCTGTTTTCTGTTTTTCTGTATTTGTTTTTCCTTTGTAAAAATAACGACTAGTTCACTATTCTAAGCCAATGTTTAAGCGCATACGGCATAAAAACTCTCCAACTAGAACCTAAACAAATAGTATAAAGAACCCGAAAAATGGTTCAATTGTTTCCTCCAGAAATTCCTTCTGAAAGATCCACCACTGACCCAGTTAGGATGACTGCCAGGTATGCCTCATTGCCAAAGGCAACCCGTGATTTTGTCAGGCACTGCTTTATCGGTATATTTGCTGTCAACCACTATATCTGAAGACCTCCTCTTTCCACAACCCGAGACAAACCGGGGATGGGAGTTATTTTTCGCAAAATATCATAATTCGATATACAGTAGACTCTCTATAACTCGACTCTCTATAACTCGAACTCTCTACAATTCGAACGGTTTCACTTGGTACCTTCAGCTAATATTTAGGCCAAAATACTCTCTATAACTCGAACTCTCCACAACTCGAACGATTTTTTTGTCCCCTTGAGCGTTCGAGTTATAGAGAGTCTACTGTATATTTTGAATAAATTCCTGCAGAAGGAAATGTTTCTAAAAATAAAATTTACAAAGTAAATGGCACTGAAGAAGAAAAAGAAGGATATAGTTAGCTCCGGCTTTAAGCACTCTATGTTAGCACCTGTTGAAAAGAGCTAAAGAAAAAGTAAGAAGTAAGTACGTAAAGTAAGGAAATTACTCTTTTTCCCGTTGCTTTCACAAAATGAAAAACATTTCCGAAGTCAAAAAAAAGTGTCCCGTCCTAAAGCAATTTGGATTTTTCAGAGTAAAAACATTCAACAAGTGTAATTGTATTGTATAGTAAGTTATGTTTCTCCTCTCACTGACCTGCTGCCGACTAGTCAAGATACTAAACTTTTGACCTCGCTTCTATTCAATCGGTTTCTTTTGATAATACTCGGACCGTAAATATTCCCGCGCGAGCCTTGATACTAGAAAGCAACTGTTGCTAGCTGTTGAACGAGAGGCGTATCAGAAGAAAATGGATGAGATTCTTGGCTAGTTTTTGTAAACCCATTATGCAGCGTTTTTGCATGAAATTAACAAGATCAACTAAATATCTTCCATGGCAATTTACAATTGTTATATGAGTAAAATATACAGTAACTATGTATAAATAACTTTTCAAATATTTACACATATGGTCTAGGAAAGAAAATATTGATACACAGGTTCAACGTCGAAACGTAATCTTGAGTCCGTAATAAACGTCCCGGGACGCTTATGAGCTCTCAAGAATAAAAATCTCTACTCAGGGACGTCCAGGACCCTAAAACCGTAGATTTTTTCAGCAACGTCAACAGCGAGTAGACATTGGCACCTCTAGAAGGGTCGGGAACAAGAATTAAAGAAACTAACGGTGTCTCATTTTCATTTATTTATCTGGACAGTTCCCAGAAGCATGAATCGCCGAGCTCGAACTAGGTTTCTACTCAAGGGTCCAATATCGTTATATTAACGTATTTGTTTGTATTATTGTCATTCTTAAAAGTAATTGGTCTAAATACTGCAATATACGGTTGTAACATATAGGAATCATCTTTCAAAGAGGTGGTGAAATCCTTGTGGTGTTATGGGAATCGCCATCGGTGGTTTTTTATCATCCCTTTTTCCACTATCTACACAGAGATTTGTACCCTGGAGAAAGAACAAAAAAGTCAAGATAACTAAAACATTTGAAGGTATGCAAAAAATGTTTTCCTCAGGTAAGTTTAAGCGTGGCTTGACTCTTTTTCAAACATATGAAGTTATGAAAACCAAAAAATAAACGGAATAGCACAAAGAACTGATAATTGCAATATCGTTCGTTCGTTGTCAAGACAAAATTCGTTTCAAAACGATAAGCTGGACATGCAGAAAAATGACCTCGGGAAAGGTGTACTTTAAATGATTGTAAAAGCACCAGAGTGCCCATTTAAAATTTCGATTTCTAAGTGGTACTTATTCGAGAGGGGTGGTTATTCAAGTAGAGGCGCTTGTTTTTAAAAATGAATTTTTGTTACTTTAAACTTTTTTTGCAACATATACAGTAAAACATAACTTATGTGTTATATACAGCTCAGGGACAGAAAACAAAAAGATGATACTCTAGAGACTTAAATTGATATCTATATGATTTTATATCATTAGAGAAAACTTGTGAGCCTGAAGTATATGACCGCATTTTGTTCTTCCTTTACTATATTTGTACCAATATATTTTTTTGCGTCATCTCCCCCCCCCCCCCCAATTATTAATTTTTGGAAAGCTGCTTCTGATTTGATACCCGAACAACCACTCTGGGGCGCTTATAAAAAGAATTCAACTAAAAGGAGGGCACATATCCGACCATTTATGGTATTGCAAGTATTCAATAAAACAATTCTGAAAGTGAATTTGGAAGTATTTTATCTCTCTTTAATGCATCAAAAATGAAATGCTTTTTCCATATCATGGATGTGATCTAGCAAGAAAGAAATTTCACGAATTTCGCTGATTTTTCCCAAATTAATTATCTAAGGTTAGTTCAAATAAGCTATCATTTCAAAGTAGAATTCGTACTATATCAAGGTTAGTTAATAGAAAGTGAAGATAATAGAAAGAGAATTACATATTTAAAATCAGAATAGATATAATTTCAACAAAAATTTCGTAAAACTATTCCTCTCTTTCAAAAGAGGTCTCAAATGTAAATTGTACGATAGGTTATTAGCTTCTGTAAATTTAGTTTCAGCTATTTTGTCAACGACTTTCTGGCAATAATCATTTGCGTCCCAAAAGATTTTCCAAGAATGGATTATGCCCATAAATAAAGAAAAGGAAAAATATCTCACTTTTGAAGGAGATAAATAATAGAGGCTTAAACTTTTCCATAAACCAGTATCTTTTGTCAGTTTATGAAAGTATCTGTTGACGCAAGCTAAGTTACCAATGTCCCCGTAGTTGGAAAAGGAACAAAGTATCAATCGTAAAACATCGACTGGTAGATCTAATACATGCATCTGTTGATGATCGCGTTTACGACGACATATCTAAAAGAAAAAATACAAGACATTTTTCATTAGAATCATCTTCCTTTTGTTAACTCTTAGACTCAAAAAGACGCAAATGTGAGTCTAAAATTGATCAAAATACCGCTATATATTCTCTTTTAACTCCTTGTATATATGTAGCTCCTGAACGCTAGAGAATTGGTAGATAACCCAATTTCTTTATCAAAAACTCTAAGACTTTATAAAGCTTTAATAAAATTTTTTTTGAATTTAAAATAATTTATAACGTCAGTCCTCAGTTTTCCGAAAGGAATTCTGAGGTTTGATCACTTAGCGTTAGGCAATCTTACAGCAATAATGGTGACTAAGTTTAGAATAATAAATTTTAGCACTTTTTGAGTGTACTCATCTCATTTCTTGTCAAATTAAACCGTTATGTCGGAATGAGTAGATATACTTCCAGATTCGGCTAAAATACCACTGTTAGGGCCCATATCTTGAAGTCTTAAAAATCGCCTCAAGAAGCGAGGGAAGTTCCGATAATCACGTGCTCTTAGTCTTTCCTGACAAAATAGAAAAAATCAACAAGGTTTACTCAACAATATCAGTCCAATTTTTCACAAAGGAAAAGACCAAAGGTGTCAGGATGCAAGTTGGACCAAAATCAAGTTTTCACTGTGAAAGTGCGTTATTAATATAGTCAGAAGAGAACGTATAAGCAACTCGAAGGTATTAAGGCGCAATTTTGAGTCCTCAGGCGACTTACAGCATGTCCACACAGACCCTGATTTCTTCTGGTGCAAATTTCGTGTGAAATCACTTGAAAATGAAAGTTGTAACTAAAAATACTCTTTAAGTGCTTTCCAAAAACAGGGGTCAATTTTTTTGAAACTTTTTCAAAAGTCAATTAACAGCATACTGTCGATACTTGATGTCGGTGTTTATTAAAGTAAATAAAAGATGCAAAGAAACTATTGTACGGGTAGTTTATTTTGACAGAAAACTGAATCCAGCGTCCTCGCCTTCCACGATCTTGCCTTATAGTTAGTTTTCCAGAAACCTTCCTTGTGGTTTCGATTTTAGACAGACTCTGAAGGTTGTCAACCATCACACTTGTACCCAGAGAATTAAGGGAACCCTCCACTTCCTACCACGTAATAGAAAGGAGGTAGATCTAAGAAAATGATAATACTTAAATAAAATTTTCTTTTTCTTACATATAAACAGATACGAAAAACAGGAAGCAATTACAATCAGAAATGAACAATTCTTAAACACTGCAAGTCGATGAACCTGACGACATACGTGATCAGATGAATAATTTACTATGAATGATTTCCTTGTTTGCTTCAATGACAGTTGGTAATGGATTTGTGATATATTTCAATTTTGCAGCTTTTATTTACAAGAAAATATATAAATCAATCTCAGCTGTCTTGATGATTTCGCTGATTGTCAGCGCTCTTCTCTCTCTCACCATCATATACATGTCCGGCATCAATCTGTCAGATCCTTCATCCTGACAAATGATGTTTTTGAGAAATCCTTTGGTGTCATATTTTATCGTCCTGAGTATGATGGTGTTGCGCTACATAGTACATAGAACATTAAGGGGGGGGGGGGGGGGGTGTATAGTGGTATAGTTTGGCGTACCTGTGTGCATGAGGTCGCTGGTTCGATCCCTGTTCCTGTCATGTCGAGTTTTTTTGACTTATGCCTCTCCTAATGCCTAGCTGGACTGGCTCAGTGAATACCGTTACTCAAAGGATTCGCTTGTCTAGTCGCAAATTTGATTAGATAGGTGTCTGTGTGTAGATTCTCCTGGACCACTCAGTTGCCATGTGATGGTGGAACCATTCATTAAGTGATTAGATTGATCCGTTGATGAATTAATGTACTATGGAATATCGCAAGGTTACCATACTAGAATTCAAAACACCATCAGGTTATGAGTGGCGAAAATTGCTGTACTGCTGATTGCCACAATACCTCTCCTATAAGCTTATAGCATAAAATACCACATTCTTTAGCTTTGGTCTTGAGTTTGTTCGGAAACAGCTGAATATATTCAAATGTTCTTGTAGGGAAAAGTCAGCTTTTAGTTTTATTAGCTTTAGCAATAAATCTTTCCAAAAATGTTTTCTCGTGAAATTTTGAGTCTTTCCTTTCCCTTTTCTTGTTGTTTGTTTTCTTCATCTACTTATATGACACAACTACTTTCACATACTGTTTACTGTTTACTTTTTTTCTTGTCTCTTCTTGATTTTTCAAATGTAAAATAACAATGGCAGACGAGTTTTTTAGAGGCGCAAGAGTGTTGAATTTCTTTAAAAAACCGGAATATCTCTCTGCCTCCTCAAACAAACATGCTAACGAGGGTTGAATTGCAGCCAGCAGCCGATTTGATGCGTAGCCCGATACAGAGACAGACAGCCAGATAGATACGCGCATATAACAATATCTTTCAAAAACCATTACCAGCTGTCAGGCTCAAATATAGATGAATGTTAACCGAAAATAGACATTTTATTCCAGATATACTAGAAGTTAAAAAGCTTGATTTATGTAAAGTTTTCCTTGCTTTACACTGTATTTACTGAAAGTACTTCTTTCACAAGGTCTGACGTACAAGTCACAACGAGTTAGGAGTTAATTCTATTCTAACACGACTTTTTGAGGCTCTAATAATACAATAATAATCGTTTAGCGAGGGCTTTACCGGAAAATGTAGCCTGCGGTCAAGTACCAAGACCAAGGGCTACATTCCGGTAAAGCCCGAATTAAACGGTTGTTATTGTATTTGTTAACCGGTTTAGCGTTAGCAAGACATACATTAGAAGTTTTTTCATCTATTTAATCCCTTAAACATGAAAATATCTTTCATATATTGTTTAACTTTAACACTGGTTTTTCTAAGACGACGTCAATCAAATACGAAGAAAATGAAGACATTTGTGTTTGCAACAAACGGTGCGATGTCTCGTGAGTGCCAAGCCTTTTACAAGAGAATGGCAGAAATGGTGGCAGAAAAGGAAAAGTCCATATTTCAGTGGCAACGAGCGTTATCCGGACAAAGATCAGCTTCTCACTGGTCCGCTCGATGTTGCGATGCATCCGCGGATCAAGATCGAGAATCACCAACAACAACTTGAGTGACTTTCATCTAGCAGATCAAGCCCAAATCCGTCGATTGGAATAATTTTCCGATGTTCTCCCTTTCGTAAAAAAAACAAAAAAACAATAAAACAACAAAAACATCAATTATTTTATATCTTTTTCAACTTATACTTAGTTATTTGGCGTGCCGGGACAGCCTCCGTGCAATGATTGTTACATCTTTATAGTTTGAATACATGTTATATATATAAAGAAAATGAAGACATTCTATTGCCTTGCGTTAACGACAGTCTCTCCGACGTGAGTAGTGCCCGTCGTCAAGGCCTCTGAGCCAATTGCATTGCGTAAAAAGTCGAGTAGATCGCCTCGACGTCATAACCGGTTAACAAATAACCGGGTAGACCAGGCAATAATTTGACAAATAGTCAACTGAAACTAGACAAAATGTGACCTATCTTAACATGCTCCTATACCTAAGAGGCTTGAGAAAATTTTAGGTAAAGAGGGTTTTTACAAGGGGTAAGATTTTTCTGAAGGCGTAGTGAGATAAATGGGGGGCCCTTTGAAAGTGAAATTGTGAAGTCAGCAGAAAATAGACAAAAAGAGTCATACCTGACCCTTTAATTGCTCATATATCAGCATGAAATGGTCTAGATTTAACAATTAACCCCATTTTTCTTAAGCCTACTCGTCATGATGTTGTCGTGAATTAGTAACATTTTTAAAGGTAGAACCTTAGAAATATTACATTCGAGGAGAAACCTTTGATCTCACCACGCCTTCAGAAAAACTGTCCTCACCCTTGTACAATGTAAAAAATCCTATTTACACTATATATACTGCACTTTTCCGAAGCCTCTTAGTTATAGAAACTTATTGAGGTAGGTCACAATTTTTTTAGTTTCAGGTGAAGATTATTGATTGACAAATCATTGCCTGGTCTCCTCGTATTGATTTATGGAAATGACTATGAACTTAAACTTTGGTAAAAAGAAAATTAAGCAAAAGATTTTTGATGATGTCATCACTTTTTCAATGAGTCATCATATATTTTTAATTGGCACCGACAGCCTATATATTTAATACATTTAAATTGGACGTCAGCAATGATTTAAACTACAAAATTTAATTGGTTCAAAGACATAACTTTTTATAAAAATTCAATCATCGGTGACCTCAATTATGCGAAAAATTCATAGTACCTTAAACAAATGCAAAATATGATTAATATTTTTGATATGTGACTTTTCAAATTCATCCTAAATAACTGCCAGGAAAGCTCTGGACAAAATCAGGTTAATTGAACAAGTACCTAAAAAGATATTGAAAAAAGTTTTCTAGGGGTAACGGTCCACCCCCGGGAGGAAAAGGGTTAAGAAGTAACTTCTTCCAATTTCTCTGTTTAAAATTCTTTTGACCAAAGAGCTTTAAGAAAATGTTTTTTCGCTTCTGTTCACCCGCAACCTTTAATTTTCCGCAGGGAGATCCTGTGATTTCAAATCTGTGTGGCATTCTTGCCCAGCACCAAAATTTCAAAAGAAGGTCAACAGCTCCTCTTAATCTATAAGAGTTCTAACAGCTTTCAGCTGATCTCCATACGAATACGGTATTCTCAACTGATGAGGCCTAATTAGGCCGAGCTAGGTCTGTGTGGTGTGATCGAGCAACACTTTTGTTCATACTATATAATTTAAGGTTTTAACTAATTTATGTTGATTTTGTACTACAAGCCTACCTATACTCCTGTCAACTGGTATAATTGACAGATTAATTACACAATTCAAAGTTAAAATTAGATTTAATTCTTTGATAAGAAATATACACCTATTACCGTAAAAGTATCTTTCTTAGAATTACGTTGTTAAAGGTGAAAAGGTTATATAAATACTATCAAATATCTTTCAAATATAGTTAAGTGTTATTATCAAAGATAACTATCACATCGCAATTGGAAATCCGCTCCTGGAAATATTTCAAGATTTTTTTCTATATAGTTTGAAAAATTTATAATTAATAATATTTTTAAACACTATGGAAATCCCACATCCCACTCTTTTTCACTAGAACAACAATTCCGTTTCAGACGAGGGCATTTCTCTTACAATAATACGTGGGAACAAATTTTGATAATTGCAGATGATCTTTTGGTTTAACAATATTTTTCACCCTAAAATAAGTCTTGTTAGGTAAAAGGTCAAACTCTCTGTGTTCTTACGCAACTAATGGAAAAACAACAAAATCTCTTATTAGACTGATTGCATTAAACCAACATAGGTCATGCAGCAGTAGGATCACACAGGTAGTATTGGTTCTTTGATTTCAGTGTCTTTGACATTTCCGAATCCAGAAATCCGGAAAACTAAATTTTCGGAAATCCGGAAGCTTTTATTCTAGCCATTGCTGTGGTCTTCCGAGTCAGCAATCGACTGTTTAAGTATACCTTATTGGGGAAAAACTAGTCAGTGAACATCGTCTTGCCAATAGAATAACTAACGCCAACAAACATGGTAGTGTAAAAAGAAAGAGAAATTCTAGAATTTATTGTAGTATTTGATTGACGTTTTCTTTATAAAATAGTTGAATGACGTTTATCATAATTTTGGTCACGTGTTATATAAGCCTCGTGGCCTCCGTTGTGTAAATTTACCATGTTTTTCTTTTTAGTCAGTTATAATTTTAGCGCCAAACGTATGAAATTAAATTAAAGTAATAGTTTTGTTGCTGAGATAGTTTCCAAATCTTACTAAAAACCAAATCAAGACAAATACCCTGGTTTTTATAGGTAGTCAATATCAAAATAAACAGCAAAAAAAGTTTGAAACGTGTTAATAGGTTTTTGTCTTTGACTTGTCTAATCAACTTTCTTATTTTAACCCTATGTGGCACTGGGAGATAGGGGCTCTTTGTGCTCGCGCGGTGTTAGAATATTCATTAATTTATCTCTACTTCCTCGACTCGCTTGCAAACTTAAAGTTTTCCTTAATTTTATCCGAGTGACTTCTATTTAATCTATTTAAAGTTTATAATTAAGAAATAGCTACAAATGCTAATAAAGTCAACAATAATAATATACAATTGACATATAAACTGATTCTGGCAATATAATTTCGGCAAATTATACAACGGCATGCAGAAAACTTCCATCGCCTGATATGTCTCCTGAAAGATTCGATATCTGTTGATTGTTTGATTTTATTAGGTAGAAGGTCTATAATCTTTAGCGCCAAAAACTGTAATGACTCGCTTCCATCATTTATAGTTTTAATTGTTCTTGATTTAAATATTGAAGTGTTTCTAGTGGTTGTTGGAATTTTACGTGGAAATAGTTCAGAAGCAACGGGAGTTATGAAGCCAATGTGTTTTAAAATCTCAAAATATCATTAAATTTTTAAAATTTGCACCAATATCTTCTGTTTCAAATTTTGTGAAATATGCTATATAACGTTTATTACGTGTCTTAGAAAGAGATATTATAAAAAAATATCATACGTATTAGAAAATTGTTTTGTTATTCGTAAAAAAGTGCTTCATCTTTTCATTTTATCACGTAATTTTTATGCTCGTTGCTTGATGGATGCTGAGCAAACATTGGTTGGAAAGTTGTAACAGGAACAAAACTGAGGTTTCTCAGTTGTGTTTTAGATTTTAAATTTTTTGTATATTAAGTATCACTTAAATTAAAGAAAAGTAGTACTTTCAAAAAATCTGTTAGAAATGAACCTACTTTTCGTAATTTAGTTATCCCAGAACATTATGTTGTGTTTGTTATGCGTCATCTCTTATATATTCTAAGGCATTTTCCTATATCCGTTTTCTTTTCTTCTAACACTTTACTTTCTGCCGTTTACGGCTGGTAGATTATTTTTCAAAAACCCGGTACGGTGGAAGTACATCTTGAGGTTTTTCGTAATCTAATCATTTTAGAAAATGTTTGTGGATTTGATAGTCAACATTCTTTTACTAAAAGTTATTTTTCCTTTTCTTTAACCACTCGACTACGACCATTTACGGCTGTTTTTAGAAAAATGGTTATTTTTTCGTTATCTTATCCAGACGAGTGGTGGGGAAACTCCCGAAAATTTCTTGAATTGTTTTCAAAACGTTCCATTTTCTACGAGGTGATATGTAAACCTTGACGCAGATTTCTTTCAATGTGAAGTACTTCCCTGATCAGTTTAAGCTGTTAGTCCGAGTTAAATGACAGGAGATCATAAAGATTGCAAAGCTGGCCAATGCGCTGAGTGCAAAGGCGCAAACGAGGAAGCAAACAGTCTGCGCAAATAGTTGTACCAGGTAGTATTCTTTTACTAACGAATGTGGTGCTGAACTAGAAGGATGTAATCCCAGAAGGAAATTTTAGGTAAATTTGCCATCGTCAGAACGTTTCAGAATAATTTATTTAATGATCACATCAAATCACGTCACTTTGCGGTCAACCGCTTGAATGGTCGCAATTTCTCTGTTACTGTAATTAATTGAAGAATTCTCGTTACCAATAAGTCTGTTCAATGTTCCAATAGGGTATAGACAATTCAGTTCTTTCGTTCAAGTCCATGTGTCTTTTGGTGTGGCAATTCGATCAAAATCATGAAGATTTATTAGAAAAGTCTGTTTAACGTTCGACAGCCGTGTCCAGTACATTTACTTCCGTGTTTGTTTGGTGTGTGGTCTTTGCTGAGTGGGTGGGTTACATTTGTGCTTATCCGTAGTTTTTATGTATGTTTCTATTTGCTTTTCATCGTCTCCATTTCGTCTTTTTATC
This sequence comes from Darlingtonia californica, assembly GCA_032270445.1. NCBI lineage: Eukaryota > Viridiplantae > Streptophyta > Magnoliopsida > Ericales > Sarraceniaceae > Darlingtonia > Darlingtonia californica. The sequence continues at coordinate 1,670 of JAUBWS010064455.1, read as the reverse complement.
ATAAGGTAGGGCTCATGCTAGATTGAACAGTTATATTAAATTTCGAAAAGCAAAGAATCGCCACAAAAAGTTGATTTTGTGAGACGCGCATAAAGCTTGATTATCGTTCTCAAAAATTAAGTTTTCCTCCAGATAGGCTAAAAACGCATTTCCAGAAGGATAGTTTAATGAAAAAACTAATGGTCGAAGACAGAATTTCCGTATTAAAATTTTACCGAATAAGGGGAAAATAAATAATGTAGTAATGAGTAATAAAGATTGTAATGGGGGGGGGGGGGGGGATTTAAGGAATTCAAGGATTTAAAGAGCCGCTGGCCACCCTGATACTAAACTGCAACGTGTTTATGGTTTTGTTAAATCCGTGGTTCTGCATCATCAAGTTAGGAGGCAAGATATTTTCAGATATTGATTTTATGTTAATGGTATTTCCTTGATTGCACACGTGTGACTCAATGAACGTTGTTCTGAAGGTCTGCAATACATTCTATTAAAAAGGAAGAACTTGAATTAAACTGTTTTACGTTTGCAGTGGAATGTCCTGTTATTTAAGGCGACAATTCTGGTAAAACAAATAAGGTAAAACAAGGAATTTAAATGTTTCGATGGCAATTAAATTGATAATAATATCAATGGCACTTAATGCTTGGGCCAAAAAAATTCATAAGCGTGATAATTATCATTTTGGACATCCTGTTGGAAATACACAAATAAATTAGGTATACCATCCCGATAAATTACCATCACACATAGTGTATAAATCGTTGTGTAAAGGTCTTGAAAGTGTGATTGCACCGCAATGTCGTGGCGGTTGACAGTCCTGACCATTCGTTGTTGAGGGACAACTCTTAATTACTGATTGGACTGACTTTTTTATATTGCCACACATTTTCTTGCATTATTGCATTGTTCAAATCTTTTCATAACGTGCGCAAATGTTGTTATTAGCAAATATCGATCAATTCTTGCAGCGTGAGGTTTACCAATAGCGAATGAATAATAAAACATCAAGTTATGTGATATCAGCATAACCACGATCCCTCATTTGACACATATCGCTTGCCACGTCCATTTTAGTTTAAAGAAAAAAAACGTCAGTTAGCAACTCCTCAGAAACACAGGGACTGTTTAGCGGATCTATGCTTCATTAAAAAAAGCAAAGAATCACGACATCGTCCACATCGTCCACTTAATCAATTTCATTAATCATGCTAATTAGTGCTTGCATTTGAATTATGACCGGATAAAAGGCATGATATTTAATTACACGTGATACGCTTCTGGTAGGAACAGCCAAGAAATTATCAAATCAGAGTTAAAAAAAGGAAGTACCAAAATAGACTAAGAACGGAATGATGAATTTTTTTGGAAAACTGAAAGTACACAAAGACAAATATTAACGCTTTTCCGTTTTCTTTACTGTCGTAAGGTAATAGTCAAGATGCCATAACCAATTAGCTTGTTGTTTACAAAACTGTTTGAAACAAAGCCATGATTGTTTCGCTCACAAAAACATATAGGATATCCGTTATTGTACTGAAAATATATATTTGAGAAACATGGGCACTCTTCGCAGAAACACTCACAACACAAAGCTATTGAAAGAACAACTAAAGTCTTTTCAACTATGCAGAGCATTTTGGGAACTACATTGTCCCTGTTGGTTTTCTTAC
>JAUBWS010064444.1:0-11831 GCA_032270445.1 Darlingtonia californica | reverse complement strand
TCGGCAAGATTAAAACTACACTTTAAACACTTGTGGTTTCGATATGAATAATATTAGAGACCAATTGCACTGATTGAAAGGGGAAACATTGATTGTTATTAAGTAAAAGAGTAAGAGGAATTTACTTATGAACAGGAAAATCAACGTTCCCTTAAATGACAAACAGGAATAAAGAGAGTTTTACTTTCTAAATCTTCGGAAGTTTTTTAACCTTTTAACTGGCGATGTCGAGTATACTCTTCTCCAAGGATTTGCAAAAATCTTGAAAATTTCCCGGCACAGAAAGGGTTAAAAATGATGAAAAATGAGAATTTTGTTTAATTTAGTTAACCCTTTAACTGCCAATGTTGAGTATACTTTTGAAATTTTGTACCGAAATAAGGAAGCTAAATTTTCAACGTTTTTAATGACCCAAATGATAAGGAAACAAAAGAGGAAGATAAATAAAAAGTTCAAAGCTTACAACATAAGAGATATAAATTCCACTGATAAACTCTAGAAGCAAGGCGACAGGGTTCTCATTCATAGAATTTTTTACCATATTTGTAAATGTCTATTGTGTGAAATGTTGAGCAGGAAATAGTTTGGATTAACGTACTAAACAGCTGAAAGAAATCCGCTACGAAAAATAGGGAAACACCAAACAAGAAATGGCATAACATAACAGTTTAGCGAAAACAAGCCGTTTACAGAGTATCTTAATGACTTCCATTGTAAATGCGATGAAAGGATCTGATTGGCTATCAATGATGTAGTCATACATCATGTTTTTGTCTCGCTTATCTTGAATTTAATTTCGGTATCACCGTTATTAAGCAGCTCAATTAAAATGCAATTATGAATAAACAGTGTAATGCAAGAGATAATTAGTGGTCATTAATTGCTGCCACTAATTTGTTTTTAATGATAATTTTTTTTGCAAGCTGTAATGAAAAAGCAACTCGTGCTTCACATACGGTTTACGTCACAGGGATTAAGAATCGGACAAGGTCATCGTTCAAGTAATATGAAAGACCTTCGTAGAAATATCATCATAAAGCAGACTACTTCTCAGTGGGGAATTCTCATGCGTGAAGTACCCGCTTGTTCTTAAGTGATGCCGTGTCATGAAAAGTCGGCGTAAAAGAAATTAGTACTAAACTAAGTGTTGGAAAAGACAGATAATAAAAACATTGCTCTGAAACAAGGCATTTCGTAGGGTCCGAGCGCACCTAATGACCACCCTGCTCTACGGTAAATATCTGAAATTTGGGAACAGAAGAACGCTGAGTGTAATTTTAAAAGAAATAACCCAAATTCGAAACTCAACGAATCATCTTAGATCATGAATACTACTTGTATATCTTTAGCCTGAACCATGAACCCTAAGAGCCTTTGTCCACTGCTAAAACGTTACGTCGTTAATAACTGCCTCTTATTAACGCCGGTCAGCAACCCGTTCCCCACGCTTCACGACGCTCTATACAGTGTTCCTAGTGGGTTTTGGCGATCTGGACGGAAAGAACTGAAGAGTTTTGATTGTAGCATTTTGAAAGACCTGGAACACGCTTATATACAGAAAATGTAACAACTTTTTTGGAAAATAAGGCTTTCCGTCTACAGACGGAGAACTAGGAACACTGTCTACAGTATTGATCGTTTCCGTTATTCCATCGGCCAAAAAGGCTAAACTAAATTCTTAACGGAAAAACAAAACTTAACACAACCTAATAAATTGCCGATTAAGTACAGCACCATCAAATTCACAACAGACAAAACACTTCTTTTCAACACTTACTTAACTTCCACGTGATCATCTGGAAACTTGAGCTGTTTGGACACATTTTTCAAGCGTTAGAAGCTACAGACGTTGAAAAACATAGCGGAATTTCTGACAAATTTTCATAAGTCTGTTGGCGAAGCGTTAAATACCACAACTATGAAAATTATATCTCGTCAAATCTCCATATTGATCCCCTTAATACAACCTAATAAAGGGCCGATAAACAGACAAACAAAATTTCAACCATTTCTTTTCAACACTTACTTAATTTTCACGTCATCATCTGAAAACTTGAGTTTTTCGGACCCATTTTTTCAAACGTTAGGAGCTACAGACGTTGAAAAACATAGCAGAATTTCTGACAAATTTATATACGTCTGTCGGCGAAGCGTTAAATACTACAACTAAGAAAAGCACATCTCGTCAAATCTTCATATTGATCCACACGACTTATCATTATGGTTGGATCCTTGGGATTGATTTCCTTGATTTATGACTAAATTTTACTCTTTTTTCCCTAATCACGTTCCTTGATTTTGAGCTTACGTTACTCACCGAAAGGCTAAATTTAATGATAATGAGTGGAGCCGTGGTCAAATGGTAGAGCGCTGAGCTTAGAACTCAGAGGTCCCGAGTTCAACGCGAGCATGAGGCGATCGGCGGTGAAAATTACCTCACCATAATTCACAAGGTACCTACAGGGTTTCACATGAAGGCAGGACCCTCATTGATAACAGTCCAAAACGGAACTGAAGAGGTTATCCTGGGTAAACATTCGTAAATAATTCATTTTCGGATTGCTATTGAAGTATCTCCTATACACAAGCTTTCTCCGTGATATTCCAAGAATTTCAGCAGCTTTCCCTGATTGTTTTGAAGGCATTTGAATTCCCTGACTTCAACCTGTTAAATGGCACACTGTACTTCGTCGCCTACGGTGCTTTTCATCAACTAATAATCCAAAACAGTTTGAATAAATAAGAAGATTAGCAATAAACGTACCTGTTAAGAAGACGCACATGAGCCGTGTCAAGCGAAGCGTTTCAGTCACCTCACATAGAAGGGATGGTCTCATAACTTCCAGTAGTAGTATGAATCGCAAACAATCTTTTATTACAATCAACGCATCTTTAGAAGCCCCTGCTATCATCTTGCCTGACAACTCTCTGGGTAGAACAAAGAAAAGAATCATCTTAAGAAGACGAATTCGAGAATTTCATTTTGATCAAAATTACGCCTGTTTAGGGTAGGTAATTATTTTGAAAAATCTTTGTAAGTTAATCTTACCAGTATGATCATAATTCGCGAAAATCGCGAAAGTTTGTTCTACAAGGGAAACTTTAAGTTTAAAAAAGTTTTTACGTCAAATGGACGTAACCTTGCAACAATGGCTGTGAATAAGTTTTGTTGTTAAGAAGTTAATGCTAAGAAGTTTTGGTAACAATGGCTGTACTTTTAATTCGAAAAAGTAGAACTTTCGTCGCGTTTATTGAAAACAATAACAATAACAATGACAAATGTACTGGAGTAGAAACAGGAATTTCTTGAAGAAAATTTCATAAAATAGAACTTCCACCTGGCAACGAAATTAGCGAAATTTGTTGACATTCGCGAAAACATCAAAAAAAATATCGCATACCATTTTAACACGATAACATTAGTATATGAATAGTAAATGACTTACAAATTCAAAGACTCATTGTATAATTGTACCATTGGATACAGCATCCAATCAGAAGGCAGTATTTTGTTGCCACGTGCCAGGGTTAGAAAGGACTCTAATTTCCTGTCGTCCGCTGATAATCTAAACAAAAGAAATATTATACTGGTAATAGATTCAAGTTTTAGCATGGGACTGCATTGGGTTTATTTCGTTATTTTTTTCTATCCAGGTCAGTTTAGCGCCGGGCTAAAGACAGTATTATTCACTGATGCGGGCTTTTATTGAGAAATGATGCGCGTAGGGTTCGTGCATTACTAGGACCATGTAGGACAACTGAGCTACCCACACCTGACATTTATGGTATTTGTAACAAACTTACTTCACTGTCGGGAAGAGGTTAGCTTTATACGTTGAGCCAATTCGTTGTAGACTTATCAAAGCCAATTTCAGTTGTTCTTCAATTTGTTTCTTTCTACCTGGCATGTTATCGGAGACCCATATAACATATTGCTTTATTCTGGAAAGAAAATTCAAAGAAATGTTTATAAAATCTGCTCCTCGCTAGTAGCTTACCGATCGGAAAAAAAACGCTCAAACTTTTCTTTTAATAAAAACATCAAAAATATTCGATCATGTAGCGCTAACCGTACTATAAGTTAACAAGGAAACATAGTCTAAGGCTGGTCGTCGGAAAGTGATAGTGATCGTTCAGCATTTCGACGGATAAAATAATGTCCGATGAAGATGATGATATTTTCTTTTAATGGAAAATAATATCTTGTTAGAAGAATAATCTTCTTCGATAAAAATTTCATTGCGTTAAAACATTGTTTTTATAAACATTATTACATAAAAAATTCAAAATCCCGTCAACAGTATACAGGGCGCTTTTCTACTCCGCCTCACAGCTTCAAGCGAGAAAATGACCTGTGGAGACATTCATTTCAATTACAGTCAGAGCCCTGAGACGTGCTCATGCGCATGCTCGACAGCGAACCCGGCCAATGTCTTCACAGGTCGCTTTCTTGCCCGAAGCTGTGAGGCGGAGTAGAAAAGCGCCTGTGGTCACCACGGTACCAGTTGTCCAGTAAAAGACGTTGAAAAGCCAAAGTGCACCATGGCCGCTCGAAAGTAAGAGTCATCATGTAGAAAAAATAAGAAAGAAAAACATAATTTTAACCTGAAGATTTTTTCATTGAAAATGACATTTCGCATGAGTCGAACAACCAATTCCTCATCACCTGGGTGTAGTAAACAAACCAAACGACCTGCTGCCTGCAAGTACATGCTATTCACGTCATCACTGATCTCACCACGCCCGCAACATGTGATCTGTAAAGAAGAAACAAGTTGAAGATTAGCTAGAAATATGTATTGAGACAGTGGCTAAGATAATCAGGCGCTGAGCTTAGAAGTCAGGGGTCGCTACTACAACGCTTTCAAGAGGCGTGGTTGTGGAGCCGTGGCCGAGTGGTTAAGGCGGTAGACGCTCAAACCGGAGTGCAGAGTTTGACTCCCTTGTGAGGCATAAGGTTGTGAAATTTTCCAATCACTGTTAATTCTACATGGTACCCTGAGGATTTTTCCAGGAAGGTAGAATCCTCTCATGAATAACAGTTCTTGAAGAACTAAAGAGGCTATCCTGGGTAAATAATCACACCATTCATTCATTCATTCAAATTCTTGATCGTGAAAATCGTCAATCATTGTCCATTCCATAAGACTCCCGATTCACTAAGAGGTGTAGCGACCTTATGGAACAAGTTTGGAGGAATGATCATGCTAGTTTCTTGATGTAGGCTCAGAAGTTCGAATAAACTACTAGATTTTCAGGTTTCATGGTATAAACCAAAATAACGACCCTACCAAATATCGATTATTTTGAAGAACGGCTAACTTTGCCAGGGTACAGCAAAAATTATTCTCAAGTTACTTACAACACGACTGTAGATTTCAACGCAATGATGTACAGTCAATAGTTCAACACGTGTAGACACCAATGTTGTAGATCTCTGGAAAATAAATTTAAAAGCATTTCCATTTTATCGACGGCATGTTCTAAAAATAAATTATCTATCTTCAAAGAAACAATCATTGCTGCAGATGAATGTGTTTTTAACCCTTTAAGTGCCGGTATGTTAAAATATTGAGAAAAACCCATGCGATGGAGTGCAATCCTGCGTGTCGTTTAAAGAGAAAAACACTCCACCGCATAGGGTTTTTCCTGCAAAAACGGTCATCGGCACTTAAAGGGTTAAACCAGCCTCTCCTAAAAGAAAAAATAGGACTATCTGATCAATTGAGTTCGTAGTAAAGTTAACCTACGCAGTCACGAAAAGTAACGCAATTATCCACCTCGAAAAAACTCGCACCCAAAATTGGTTATTAATCAGGAAGATGGTAAATGTGTTCCAAATGTGAAAATCAGTGAGTGAATTTAACGGTGGAAGAGAGGTTTATGGGCAATATGAATTTGTTTTAAACCATCAAACAAAATCTTTCCTACCTGAAGATGTTCCGATTCCAGGAAACAACCAATCCATGCCATCAAATCAACAGAAGTTATGAATTTCTTTACCTTTTCAAAACAGCAAAAAGAAGGAAGTTGATAATATAATAAGTTATAAATTCATAACCTTCAGGTTCTACACGCTCCTAACACATTCCATTAATCTTCATTTGGAAGGGTATCACTTTCTCTGTATGCGAGTTGCGCGGCCAGGGTTCAATTTCCCGCGAGTCCCATTATATTTGTGTGTCAGATCACGCGGGCTGAACTTAGGCAAGTCAGTTTCAACATAGCCTTACGGGTGATCTCCTTATTCGATTAAAATTGCGCAATTGGGTTTCCATCCCTAGGTAAATATATGAATTGAATTGAATGTAAAAACTGAACGAGAGTAAAAATAGTGTCAGCCTCGTTCTTTCCAAACACAAAAAAACTATAGAAATTTCTAGGCAACTCAGACTATCAGATATGTTCATTGATGTTCCCAAATCGGCGTTTTTATGGGAAATTCAAATCAGATCATAGTTTGGCTGTTACTGTTGAAGTCATTGCCCTTACCTAGAGGCACTATGTGGTCCTTGAGGTGATACGGATCCACAAAAATATCCTCGTATGCGCTTCTAGGAAAAGTTGAATTTAATTGTTCAGAAGAGAGAACCTTACAAACCGTAACGAAAATAATAAAAAGACACAACGGTTTTTATGAAACATGCTTTTCTGAAAAATTTACGGAAATTGTTTAAGCTAAATTTCGCGGATGAATCCATTTCTTGATTTCGTATTTCTCATGCATTCATAGGGAAAAATGGCGAAAATAAAGAAAAACACCTGTATTCTAGAGCAGCTAATTGCATTTGGAATTTTCGAGCCTCTTAAGCTAAAGTCGGTAAGGTCGGATAGCTCAGTAGGTAGAGCGCTCAACTCGCTATCGAAAGGTTCCTGGTTCGAGCTCCATCCTCGTCCACTCAACGCATGAGTAGCACAGTGAAGGTAATCTGATCTGAGCGGTAAGTTACTGGGAGGTGATGGAAGGTGTGGCTCTCCACCTCAATAACATACCTCCCTGGTCTAGCGCAATCGAAAAGGGGAGAGACTCCCTCGTTGTACGGCTGATACCGACACTAGGCCTCTTCGACCCACTTACTTACTTTCTAAGCTAACCGTTATAACCAAAATGTAACCTTACCTTTAAAATCAACTGTTTATTGATGGAGATCAGATCCAGCAGCGTTTTGACCAACGCTTGCACCAATACAACTGGTGATGAATCAGATAGTGAAGGTACTCCATCCTCTACGAAACAACCTGTTCCATAACTTGGCAAGTTGACCAAATCTTGAAGTGTGTTTTTCTTCTCAGATTTAAGTGGTTGAAAATCCGAATGTGCACTGAACAGAGAAGAAGATAAAATCAAGAATATATTGACAATCTATCAAGTATAGTAATTGGACCACAGGCTGTGGAAAGCGAAATTTACATTCCTAACTGCAGACCTTACAACAATTTGTCATTGGAGACGAATGTAAAATCATACCTGGCCTTGGTAATTTAAATAAAGAGCCTCCCGAGGCCAATGAAATCAGTTGAGTTGACAAATTTTCTTTCAATAATTAAGGGAATTTTACAAGATTACAAGAGAGTATCAAACGACGGGGTAATCAAACATAGTTCGAGTTACAAGGGATTCAAGTCATTGAGGCTTCAAGGTAACAGTAGTGTACTGTAAATACAAGGCTAAAAATAAGACCGTAAAAAAGACATAGGGACGAAAAGCTTACAATTACCTGCTAATGACGGTCGGAACGATGTATCAACTGAAAAAAGACTTTGCCATGGGAAACTTCAACCAGGAGAAAATGTTATGTAGATAAAAACGGCCCTGGTATTTACGTAGTAGTATGGTTAAAATTCTATCCTTTCCTGACTAACCTGGCATCCAAAAGAAGTTTATCCATTAAAGTTGAATCCAACATCCCTGCAACATGGTCTTCCCAGAACTTTGCAACTTCACTCAGCAAACTCACTGGTTCTGTTACACTGACCTATATAAAATCAAAAAGATTATTCAAGAGAGCTGCTAGATGCAGTTTTTTTTAGGTCTGTGATTTTCTTCTATCCTGAGATTCTCGGTAAGTTTGATTTGTGCCATATCAGAGCGAGTCAGAACGGATTTTTCGAATAACGTTTGATAAGGGAGATCAATTACTGACGTGAAGTGCCTCAGCTCCCATTTTTCAATTGCTGCACTCGAATTAGGTGGTCATTATTGTGCTATGGTTGAGTATGGGGAGATCAGCCTTGAACCAAGAACCCTTCGATTGTAAATGCGAAAACTCTACAAACTGAGCTGTCCAACAACGAATGAAATTTCTCATATTGAATGCTATAAATCTTAAAATAAGTAATGTATTTTTGTCCAAATTTCCTATTCTATCTGTTTTTATTTATTGATCTATTTTTTTTTTGGGAAGGGGGATTAGATGATGCAAATAGAAATAATTTACGATTTTTGGTCCTACAGGTTCAAAAAATTATAACTATCCAAATACTCTACTCACCATACAATTTTTCGTTTTAAAATATTGAACGCAAGTTGACATAAGACCACTCAAGAATAGCGGGTGCGTCACCTGTTCAAAAGAATAAGAAAAAAGAAATGATCATTAAAAATTGTTCGCAAAATGATAAAAATCTTCGGAAATTTTCGAAAATAAATATGGTGGGGTTAAAAAAATATCAACGTGCTTTACAAGTATAAACCTTAGAAAGCGTTTTTAATCGTCGAATTTTTTCCCTAGCGTTTCCTTTATATTCTTTCTCGAGCCACTGCCATAGTATCCCCGCAAAAACTTGAAAAAATTCACGAAATCAAATTTCCTAGATTGTAAAAAATCTTTAAAATCACAAAAATTAAAATTTGCAAATTCTTGAGAAATCGGCAGGATGTTTATCCCGCGAACATTTTTGATAATAAATTGACAATTCGGAAGAACTTGGAAAAATAACAAAAATTATTAGTAGAAGCTATGACAAATTTCGTCTAAATTGCCAAATAAGTAAGAATAAATAAGTAAAAAAAGGTAGAACAAAAAAAAAATCGAAACAATATAATTACCTTTTCATTTCTTACCACATCATTCAAGACCTTTTGAAAGTTGAACTGTACCAAAGGATAAAGCCCTTCAACGATATTCCAACTGATTTCCTTATCCACGGCTACTGTGATAATTTGCCGAACAATAAGAACAAGTGAGGCTAAACAAGAATCTGTAATGGCGGTGTAATTTGTAGAACACCTTTGCAAGTGTTGAAGTATAACAGAATACAAATCACTAAAAATAATGAACAATCATGTACAACAGTTTCGCTTATAAATTCAGTAATTTAAGAAAGAATTCAAGAAACTTTCGCGGTTTCGGGATTTTTGCCTTTTTCCACGAAATACTTCAAGATTAGAAAATCGCTGAGAAAAGTTTAAATTTGTTGCTTTTATCAAGGACTACTTTTAGGAAGGAAAAGCCAGGGTTCAAAAAAGTTTGAACGCCACTTTCTGTTAAAATTTCCAAATTAACGCAAGCCTGCTTAAAGACGACCCCAATAGCACTGCACGGCTAAATCGGGCTTCACAGTTTTTCGGATGCTTCAGAACATGCCTATGGAGCGTGTGTGTATATTTGCATTCGGTATCATGATAGCACATGTAAGAATTCCATTGTCAAGGCCAACTCTCAAGTTAACCCCGTGAAAAAAATGACAACTCATCGTCAGGAATTGTGACGGTTTATGGGAAAAGGGGACATAACGCCAACTATAATTTACTTGTTTACCTCGTAAAATCATGAAAAACGTCTGCGGAGGAGGTAATTTCTATTTAAGCGATACACAATTTGCGTGTCGCTTTAATATAAATGCACTCCTCCACGTACTTTTTTAGTGATTTCGCTAGCGGGTGGAGTATGATCGCGGAAAAAATGACCAAGCCCCCTTTTCCCATAGACCGTCACAATTGATGGCGTTATTAGCGGTCCAAAATCAACGCCTTTAGGGCGGGTATTAAAAGAACTGATCAGCTACTTTTCTTACCTCACAAGATTATGCGCCAGACCATAGGACAACAAGACATACCACAGCTTACATATCTGAACATATACGGCAATCTCACTTCCCCCAAATGAGAATGATGAGAATCTAGCTGTGGTAAATTCAAGGAGCATTGGATGTACAGATATCTAAGAATATGGTAAATAAGTTTCGAGAAACAGTCCTCCACATAGAGTTTTTATTTATTCTGCCCACTGGGACAAATAACCTAATGCATAAGTCAGATTCAACATGGTATATGGGATTGTATTCAATAAATTACCTTACCGGAAAAAAAGAAATACATTATAAGTTATTTATTGGACATTTTGATTTCTGATTTCAGTCAGATAAAACAGCAAAATTTCAGTTCCCATTCTGTTTTTTTATATCCTTAAATACATGTTTTTTTGACAAGTATATGTTATTTTCAAATTTCCGAAACCAAAAAGCTCGACTAAGATGAAATTCAAGTCCATCCACAGAAAGTGGAAAATTAGCTATTTTTCAGCTTGCAAGTTTCGATTTTTTTCAGCTTGCGAGTTTCGATAAGCCAAAAAAGCGAGAAACACTTCTCTTATAACAGAAAACATACTTCTCTTATAACAGAAAACGTAGGACTGAATTATTCGTCGGTCCAAAGTGACTGAATCTAAATTCTCGAAATCATGACTTGACATCAAAACTATTTTAGTAATTGCATCTATGGTGTTTTAAGGCCATTAAATTTAGCTCGAAACCATTTTGTCAGGAAAATTTTGTCAATTAGGACACACACTGTTTTCATCGATAAGTATAAACGACCACCAACATAGTGTTAGAAACTTACAAAGTTATGTGCCATGTTTCTTCCTGCAATGAACAGTGTACGAATCAGTCTCAAAACGTCATCAATAGCTCTTCCCTTAGCCAGAATACCAACAAGAGTTCGGACCATCCCAGGGCACTTGTACACATTGTACGCAGACTCTTTATCGTGTTGTGAGACTTTTTGTAATATGTGCAAACTGTTTCTAAGTGCATTGTCTGATAGTTGGCAGATCTCCAATAAGTACCGAATTCTTGGTAGGATACGCATCTGAATCACAGCCTGAAAAATTAAGAATAAAGTACGAAGTGGATTGAATAAGAACCATCATTTCAAAAAATTGTGAGCAGACCCTTTTGAAAAAAATAGTTAGCGTAGATTTCGCAGAAAAAAGGGCATCATTTCAGTTGAAAAAGACATTTATAACCAAACAGCATCCCTACATACACCCCAAAGAACAAAAAACAGAGGCAGCGCAGGATAGTCAGATTCACTTTCCTCTAAAAAAGGGCCTCGTGAGCTTAACAGAAAATCAAATTCCAGGACTTTTCTTTTAATTCTCAATTTTCCAGAAGTACCAGTGGCAACCTTGCATGACTATGATTGACTATACCCAGAGATGTCCTTACCTAAAACCCAAACATCTTCAAGACTAACTTACTTTACAGGCTTGATATTTAACGCTGAACTATACTAACCAGTAGAAATACATAGCTTCTTAAATTACAGACCGATACTGAGCATTTCACTCCGTCTAGTGCTTATTTTGAAAATTACACGAAGCAGTGGTGGCAGTTTTAGGCCGAAACGAGGGAGGTAAACGAAGGAGCCATACCTTTTGGCCATGCGTTGTTGATGATGGGCCCCACATATTAAAAAAAGCCAACGACCCCAAAATTTGAAATCTGAAACTGACATTAAGGCCTGAAGAACCATTCAATTTAAGAGTAAAAACAAACCTTTACAACATCTTTCTCCATGAGTTCTGCGTCAGTCAAATCGTGTTCTT
>JAUBWS010064422.1:0-14888 GCA_032270445.1 Darlingtonia californica | reverse complement strand
ACTGTTGTTTCTAATCTACATAAATGATCTCTGAAAAGCCTTGATCTACAGCGGTGCTTTTATTTTTGCAGACGATACAACTCTGCTTTATTCCGATGCAAATCCCAAAAGAATAAAAAAGAGAATTAATGTAGATTTAAAAATGTCAATACATTGGCTCCATGCAAATAAAATAAGTCTGAATGCAAATAAAACAGAAGCTTTTTTATTTAAATCACCTCGAAAAAAAATTGACTAAGAAATAAAGCTAAAATTTAATGGGAAACGATTGAAACCATGTTTTGGATACCTAGGGATATTATTAGATGAGAATCTTTCTTTTGTCAAGCATAAAGACGCACTAGCAATCAAGCTTAGATCAGTATCTAAACTACACCACTATCTACCAAGAAGAACAATGATCTCCGTCTACTATGCTTTATTTCACTCTCACCTTGTATATGCTCTTCATAAATTTACATTTATCCCAATAATTGTCGGAGCTTTGGTGATGTTCCAAAAGAACTCAATGGTTGTGTCAGAAAATTAGGCTTTAATTAAAATGAATCCAATGAAATTGTTCGCTTTATCCAACAAAAAAGTATTATGGATCAGTTAAAATTGTCAGAAAAGTTAAATTTTAAAGACTAAATTATTTTTGTCATTTAAATCTAAAGTATAACAAAAATATCCTCTTTTAACAATAAGACACACTGTAGGCCAGAGTTGCCAAAATTGTTATAAAGAAAGATATTTTTTGTGTTTCTAATTCTATCCTATTAGCTCCTTTGAAAATTCCCTACCAGTTTGGTAGTTATTATATTTTTGTTTATCTATTATTTCAATTTATGCATCCTTGTTTTCGGGAAGAAAACTGGATAAATTTTAAATGTAAATTTTCAATCTGAATTTGAAATATATTTTAACCTTACTTACTTGCTTATTTACTATCAGAATCTATCCTTTAACTGTTCATATCTCGGCATCTAGTGCAGTCCAAATTTCACAAAATGACCCCATTTTTCTTATCTCCTTTCTATGCTCTATCTACTGAAACTTTCAAATGTCTAAAATAAGGCTATATGCATTTACTCTAAACTGTAAACTGTTTAAAGGAAGAAACGTTTGCGTTTTCTCTGAATAAGTAGAAGTTTGATCTGTAAAAATTTGTAATTTCCGCATTAATTCTGGAAATCGCAAAATTTTCTTCCGCAAAAACTTCTTCTTTAAGTATCATTTTTTACAGCTTACGTCGGAGACACGAAAAACAAATAAATTTGCCACAATTTTAATTTATTACACCGTGACCAAAATATGATAAATACCTTTTTGTTACAATGAAGTCAATAAAATACAAAAATGATTTGGACTTCAACGAAAAAAAGTAAGAATTCCTCCTTCTAACCCTTGTCATAGAGTCTGCAAGAAGTAAATTATCACAATTTATCGAAGTTTAAACAAGCAAGATATTTAGTCTAACTATTTAAAAAGCAAAAAAACAATTATGAAAAATAAGTCAAAGTGAGTTCAGTTTCTCAACACTTCATAGCAGGATTTGTAGCAGTTGTTAGACATCCATGCTTTGTTTGTGGTACATTCACCTTTTTCTGCCCATTCAAGACATTTAGCAGCATAACTTGCATTATCACGACATATTGCATTACCCTCGTTGCTACAAACTAAAGGAAGAATTCCATGTTGTCATTACAAACTGTAATATCACTTTTAATCTGTTCAGTACTGGTGCTCGCAAGAACGTCATACATTTTAAAATTCATATGTAAAGAAATAAGGGCTAATTAGATACCTGTTTTTTGCCAAATTTATTTCTGCTGACCTCGACCTGTTCATAGTATGATATCTCTACATTAATTACATTTGTACATTACAGAGGTAAGCCGTGCTTACAGGAGGAGAAAAAAGTTATTAAAGTCAAATCATTTTTAAGGCAAATTTTCACGATTTTGCTTTTCTGCAAAAAATCTACTGTACGGGTAATTTTCCCATAGTAGAGTACGTTAAAGAGTCTAGAGTGAACGTAGTTTAAATGTCAATATCTATTTTTTGGTGACGATGGATAATTAAAATCTAATGACCTCTCACTTTCATACTTTTTCTACCCCTCAAGAATCGCTTGTCTGGTGCCCACTTACCATCATGACATGATTTGCAACAATTCCACAACATCCAAAATGCATTGTTTATACATTCCTTTTCACTTGCCCATTTCGAGCATTTGTCGTGCCGATCTTTACATTCTGATTTAAAAACAAAATATTAGTAAAATCTTTAAAATGTAGATCTATAAAATAAGGGTTTCGTAATTTCCAAACATTTATGCCGAATACAGTATACCCCAAAAAAATTAACATCCTTATCAATTTATCATACATTAAGAGGTTTACAAAGAGAGTGGACCAAAATGTATTTAAAGTAAAGATAAAAGTAGAAAAACAGAAGTGCAATGAGTTAAGAAAACATTTCCAGATATCCATTGATATTCGGACTTGGATTTCAAAGGTGGTCACATTTTCCCTTGAAAATAATTTCAATTACGTGAATAACTGCCTCTCCTCTTAATAGATTCTTTGAAATATTTCAACTTACCAGAGCATGATCCTTCACAATTTCTTCCCATCCACAATCTATATTGATCAGAACAATGTCCACTTGCAGCATAATTTTGGCATGAAGCATGGTAATCCTTCGAGTCTATGAAGAAGAAAGGAAGAAACTACTCATATTTCTGTTTGTCATTCATTGTATCCGTATCAATGGGTAGTGGTGATTGTGGAAGTGTTGATGATGATAAAATAAATAACGATATAGTGATTGATGACAATTTTATAGTCTTGGATGTCTTGTCTTGTTTTGAAGTGTTGATTATGGACGTGATGATGGTGATTCAGGAAATGATGATGATGATTGAGGAATTGATGATGTTGATTGAGAAAATGATGACGGTGATGATAGAAGTAGTGATAGTGATTGAGGAATTGGTTATGGTGTCTGTAGAATTAGTGATGGTGATTGTGGAAGTGGTGATGTTGTCTTGAGGAATTGATGACGGTGATTGAGAAAATGATGAGAGGGATTGTAGAAGTAGTGATAGTGATTGTGGAATTGATGATGATGGTGATTGTGGAATTGTTGATGATTATGATGGCGGTAGTATTTGCAGATAAATTGGTGATAATATCAATATGTCTACTTACTGTCATTCACATAAGGATAGCAAATGCCAGCGTCTAGAAAGATATTGTCGACTGATACTTCATTTTCTTGTCCATAGGCATGTGCTTCTATTACAATCTGGAAGAAATCATTTCTTTTGGCTTGAAAATATTTTACAAATAAAGAAAACGGGTCTTTTAACATAAATTTGATACCGTAATTATTCTAATTTAACGCGCCGGTAAAAATAATTATTTTGACCGGCCCACGAAAATAATTGAAGGCATAAAAATACCAAATTTTGAACACCACGAATCCGCGTTAATAATTAAAGGCAAATAAACTTTTACGAATTCACTTGCTATTTCTTCTTGTTTTTCGCATTTTTTACGTCATTCTTTGAATCATTGTACTCCTTAAGAGCCTTGGCAGCGAGGCCTGGTAACTTTGAATGCGCAGGACAGCCTTATTAATGCCGACGAAGATGACGAAGAAGATGATTATTTATGCTTAATCTTTTTATTAAAATATATTTTCACTTAATCTAAACCAGTGCTTATTATGTTTAAAAATTTCCGATCCGCGTTATATTAGAGGAAAATAAAATGTGCAAAATTTTCGATCCGCGTTAATAATTGGAGGCGATTAATTACAAGCTTTGGCCATTTTTGCCCACCCGCGTTAATTAGAAGCAGCGTTAAATTAGAATAATTACGGTACTAAGGCCCTGCAATTAACAACATAGTTCCAACTCGTGACGTGTGCTTGTGATGAAATATTTCACTCTTTAAAGGTATGAAAGAATCTCAAAATCAAAACCAGAAGTAAAGGTAACCTTGTAGGAAAAATCGCGGAAATAGCGAGGCTTTTGGTAGTTTCCGATTTTAGACATTGTCTAGCCAATTAACTGCCGATGACAACTATATATGTCATAGAATTTTAAATTTTTTTTTACGGGCCTGGACCCTGGGTCGTGACCGAGGTGCTTCGCGACCCATGCACCAGGAAGCGGTCCGCGGTCAGAAATAGACAATAGCCAAAAATTCCCAAAATGTTAAAAAATCCCGGCACAGAAGTGGCTAAAGATATTATAAAAAATTGATAAATTTGAAGTCTCGCTCAATATTTCATCATTTCTCATACTTAAACAATTTAAACATGAAAAAAAAAAGATAAGACTGTTTTACTTTATAATCTTCGCTTGTTTCTTTGATTGTAAATCCTCTTCTGATCCAATTATTTCCTTGGTGTCCTGAGAGGCTCAGTAGATTTGTGTAACTTTTGCTACCATCTGATTTATAATGCTCAATGTATATAGAGAAGGACTGTGATGGGTATTTTCGTCCATTCAACTCATAGTGAACGATAAAGCAAAATTCCGAATCTGGGTGCTTGTTTATCAAAGGACTGGTCAAGGTCCCTTTCTGTGCATAAGTCGAAGTCGGTGCACTAAAAACTCCGTAGTAACCTAATAGATGAAAAATGAAAACAAAATAACGAGGTTAGAGGTAGTCTACCTGGAAACTCCTCTTTCCGTAGACGATGAATAAAGTTTCGGTTCGGTGGGATATCCAGGTAGACTAGTTAGAGGTTAAAACTAAGCTAATTGAATTCAGAAGATGACATTGATGACATTGTTCATTTCTATCTTTATAATAAAGTCCCAATTTTGTTTGCATTAAAGCAAATGTTTGCAAAGAAACTGTAACTTCCTGGTTGAACTTGAAAAATAAACTTAACGCTGATAATATACAATTTTTTAAAACGATTGGGAAAGTTTTGTGTCTGAAGATCGTGAAGTGGTTACAGCGTTCGCAAACGGTACTGGAGGCCTGGGTACAATCCAAGGTCGAGTCATACCAAACTAAACGCTCGGTGATTATAGGTGTAGATCAAGAGTAAGCAGAGTAATCCTTCTCGTTGGGAAATCATATTCACGTACTTTGTGAAACTTTTTTTCTGTGTTTTCAAATCAATTTCTTTAGAATTATAATTATCATCATATTCAATATTATTTTGGCATATTTCTTTCACCGTAATTTCGCGGATTCGCAAAGGTTATAACATATCATTGTGCGTTTTCCAAAATCTAATCAATATATTTTTTCCCAAACATTAAAAGGAAAAAAACAACATTTTTGTCTATGTAAGAATGAAAATAAAAAGAATAAACAAAACATGGGGCTAGGAAGAGATTTTTTTTTAAAAAAGAATAACAATATTTGCACGATAAGTGAAAGAATTCACGTGAAGGTGAAATTATCAGAAATTTAAAAATGAAAAGAATTCAACTGATATTAGATTTGATAATCTAATAAAACGGACTCTTAAAACACAATGAAATTACAACACGATCAAAAAACAATTTGCAAACTTCGAAACTTCACATAAGTAGTGAGATCGTACATAGTTAGTCTGAAAATTCGAACTAAAAAATGAATATGGCAATATGTTTGCTAATATTTTTCGTGATATTAAACTTAATCATTTCTTTTGCGTTATGCCAGAGAAGGCCGGATAGAATGCAACTATGCAGACTGGTGAAAGAGCAACGGATTGAACCATTGGCAACAGATTCATCGAGTACTATTTTTGTTGTGGTCGGAGCGTTCAACATCTACCGAGGCTACAAACCCTATTTCTCTGGAAAGAGAATAATATTTTATGAGGCTTTCAAACACAACATTAAGCAACATCAACAGCAATTTCATCAACTTGCTGCTTTGATGTTTGAAGTTTCTTGCTTCAGTAAAGGATTAACACATATCATAATAAGATTATTGCTTGGCAAGATATACAAGAAAAGACCTTTTGTCATTATGGCAGTATTTACTGATGCTTATCGGAATGACTTTGCTCGAGCTGCACAATTGCTACTACCTGATTTTATCCCGTTGTTTGGATTCGGAAAAGTGGAATATATTAGGAGATTCGAGTTAGATGAAGATGTGTTTCCAGTTACCCAAGTTATGAAAAGAGATCCGAATCAATTTCTTAAGATTATAGAAAAGGTTATAAAGACTTTGAACATAAAAGAAATTAATTTGGTCACAGATACTTTCACAAACAGCGAAGAAGAAAAAATGTTGAACACGCTGAAACCACTGTTCAAAATTAATTCAGTGTGCGTGCTAACAAACCTTGAAACGCCAAAAACACGTCACATTGAAAGGGCCTTGAACCGAACAGTTATTTACTCGAAATTGGCGGGAACTTTTTTCGTCTATAGTAATTCAGATAATTATATTACAAGGCTTATAAATATCGTCCACGAGCTACACCAAAATAGAAAATTCACATGGATCGTAACAGAAAAGCCAGATGCGCGTGATCTTTCAAATTTTACAAAATCAGGTGATATCATTTATTTTTTTGATTACACCAAAAGAACAAAAACTTCCAAAACGTTAAAATTTAGTCAGGATTTCAAAAAAATTACCATCAGGCAGAACCCATGGATTAAACAGGTGTA
The DNA here is from genome assembly GCA_032270445.1 of Darlingtonia californica. Taxonomy (NCBI): domain Eukaryota; kingdom Viridiplantae; phylum Streptophyta; class Magnoliopsida; order Ericales; family Sarraceniaceae; genus Darlingtonia; species Darlingtonia californica. Next base: position 8,263 of record JAUBWS010064422.1, on the reverse strand, counting down.
TCGAAGATTTGGGCTTAATTTTCCAATGTACAAAGTGAAATTAATCAATGCAGATTTTCATAGCAAGGGTACCTTTTACTATTCGATCATTTCATCGCTTTTATCCAGCATGCTACAAATTTATCAGAATGATGTCGACCTTGAGAATTTACCTCCCAAAACAAGAGCATTTAATAAATCCACATATCAAAAGATAATCAACTTGAAACACAATTTCAAAGGGTTTAGATCAAAACTTGATTTGATGAAATATTCTGATAAATCGATGAAGCATAAGGTCAACAGGAGCATCAGAGTTCTGTCTTTCCCAAATTATATCAACATTTCAGGCATTTGCGAAACTTCCTGTGGCCCTGGAAAAGAACAAATTCTATGGAATAACTTGGTTAACTGCTGTTGGATATGTACTAAATGCAAACTTGGTTCAATTCGTACTGTGTCTATGAACACAACATATTGTCAAAAATGTCCACCAAATACGATGTCCAACATGGCACGGACAGAATGTGTTCCATACAAATTGCTACCACAAGAATTTTCAAACGCAACGACAACAACTTCTTTGATATTTGTAACTGTTGGTCTCCTCATTTGTTTATTTCTTCTGGGAAACTTTTATCGATACCGTCATACACCGATTGTAAAATCGTCAGATGTAAATCCTCTTTTCCTGCATTTGTTTTGCCATACCGTTTTGATATCCATTCAAATTTTGCCGTTTGTGACATCATCTAAAGAACTGTGTTATACCGTTCCTTTCTTTGTTGGTTTTTTCTGGACATTTTCATCAGTGGTCACGTTTGTGAAAGCACAAAAGTTTCTATACATCTTCAACAGTAAGGTTCGTCGGACTCAAAGAGAAATCAAGACTAGTAAATTGTATATGGCCACCATAATGGGCTTTTGTTTATCTGTACAGATAGCAATTCTTGTCCTTGTTTATATATACTATGACGATACTTACAAGATAAAAAGAGATGACATTAAAATTGTCGAATATTTCATATGTTCATTACGACCATACAACTTAACCATGTTTGTTTACATTGAGATACTTCTCTTCATCTGTATGGTGCAAAGTTATCGTGCTCGTAAACTCCCGACTAATTTTAACGAGACTAAATACATTTCAATTTCTGTTCTCTGTGCAGAAGTGTTCTTATTGTCATACATGATCAGTGGTGGTAAGGATATTATTGTTGATAATATTCTCATGTGTATGGCAAATATTTCGCTGGTTGCAGTGATGTATGGTTACCGTATGATGATTATCTTGTACAGTCCACACTTGAATAATGCTGGCTCAATGCATAAACAACTTTTTGAAATGGCACAAAATAGTGTTCACAAGAGTATGTCATCAGATACATGAGCTGTATAAATTTCACATCAGAAGAATTTATCAATAAAACGGGGGTCTGTGGGTTAAGTAGTAACTACTGCGAAATTGCTATTTTACTATTTTCTTGTATTAATAATGTTGTAATATCCGCGTATTTCATGTTTTTAATGCTGTCAAGGCTCAAGATAAAAAGTGAATATAGTAAGAAATTTTATGACAAAAATAGTTTTATGTTCATAAAATGATGTATCTTTAGTTTAAAAAAAAAGCCGGTCAAGGTAAAATGTGATCAAATTTTGGCTTTCGTGACTCAAAATTTTGCCGACCAAAACTGTAAACTATGAGATAGTATTACTGAAAATTTAGAAGTGATTGAATTTTTTGCCGAATTTTTAAGAGGATAAGATATACGAATTAACTCTTTGAAAATGCCAACATTTCTAGAATGTATTTATTGCATATTGTCATTAGATATTTTAATAGCATCATTAAAGTACCAAACTTGAAGTTTAGATAATTCACAAAGAGTAGATCAAGTTGTAAAGGTAAGTTTAAACTTTTCCTGTGTCAAAAAGGGACAGGAAAGGAAAGAATTGACGTATATAATTGGTTTTCATTAATTATTCTTTTGGTTATTTTCCTGTTACTGTACGGCTTGTCCCGGGAGAAAGTTGAAATTCGGTTCAACTTTGTCCCGAGACAAGTCGGACATAAGAAAAATGTATGAAACAACTAGAATTTTAGCTTTTCCTGTCCCAAGTGGAAATCAGCCTTAAGAGGGATTCATTCACTCATCAAAATTAGACCTGTAATATATCACGGAGAAATAGCAAATTGCCAAAGGGACTCACCTGTTCCTAAAACATCCTCTGCAGGACCAACATTGTTATAAGGTCCTTGAGAAGATCTTCGTTGGAATCCATTTGAAATCCAATTTCCAAAGCCAGAATCAAATGTTAAATCAACATTACTTTCATCTAAAATTTCATTGAAAAAGTTTTGAGATCGAAAGTATTTTTCCTTCTTGACCTTGTTTCTATGTTATCAAAATGGCATCAATGTTTAATGAGCAATTGTTTTTACAATTTGGACCGGCATGCAAACTTGGCCAAGGAAAGAAAGAAAAGGAGCTTTTCGAGTTAAGCAAAAATTTGAATTATAGAGGGACTTCCAAATTCTTTGGTCCTCTAAAGTATTGAAGTGCTCCGTAGCTCGTAAGAGAGTGGGTATATTGCTAAATATGAAAATATGAACAATTTTCCAAACAAAAATCCTATAAAGTTTGGGCGTTGCCACACTCGCAATGGGTATGTACCAACTGCAAGAGTGGCAACGCCCAATAGCCTGTACAGAAATTAAACCCGTGTTTAATTAATCATTCTTTCAGCAAATTGGGAGATAAGGTCTAAAACTTTTAGGTAGAAATATTTTCAAAATTTAAAAATCTTTACGTCCGTCCTACCATGCGAATTACTAAGACTAAAAAGGATAACAAGTAAATAACATTGGTTAATTGACTGTGGTCGTGTTTTAAATCAAAACCGCACCAGTAAAACTCACGCCAAATTCAGCTTTCGATTTTAGACCCTAAAAAAAGCATCGTACCAAAAGGGTTTACAACTTACATCCTGAACACTTGGGGTTCCTGCATATTTCTTTTTGGATGAAATTACCAACACAAGTTTTACCACCATTTTTAGGAGCAGGATTGGTGCAAGTTCGTTCACGTGTTCTGATACCTAGACCACAGTTATTGGTTGAAAAACATTTTGAATATGTACCCCAGTTTGACCAATGACCATCTTCAGTAGGATCTATAAACAAATCAAAATTTTCATCAAATTTCATTAACGTAGATTAATTGACTCTGTACTTTATCCGTGAGGAATTCGTTAAATTATTTTAAAGATTTCGTAACTAACCGATAAAAATATTTAACGGGCAAAATCAATGACCGACGAATTAAACCTCCAAAACGTGGTCGAACGTTATTCAGTTAAAATCTTGTGGCCATCCTTCCAAAAAACCAAAGGTTAAAAATTAACAACCGATAAGTTTTTTTAGCGATAAGGTATATTTTTATAGTATAATACAGGTTGATAAAACAGTGATAATTTCGTTAAAGTCTTCATCATACATCATAGCGAGTAAGTGAGTCCAAATGACGTTTTTGATAACCATCCGGCTTTTTCCTAGACTAGTGAACTAGTATTTATTTTTTTTATCATAAAATGATACCTCACGACAAAGGAAAATAATAGATATTTCTTTACTAAATTCGTACACCGTAATCAGCTTTTTTCGGATTCTTGGCTCTAAAGACGACTACTCTCGCTAGTTTAGCTTTCTATGTAACCAAAAGGTTAGGGCAAAAATTGAGACAATATATGAAGCATGTGTCATATTAAAAAAATAAGCATACCATTACTAGCAAAGAATATCATATCGACACTTACAAACACAACTGCTTGACAAAGAAGAGCTGGCTTTGCAATCTTCAACATTTTCTTGAACTCCATAAGAGTTTTGACCAGAACATGTTCCAGTACCCATGCAAATTCGAACTTTACCTCTGGTACAATATCTATCCCCCCATGTTTGTTGTATACATGGACCCATATCTGACCATTGTGACCAGCCCGAAGAAACTGAATCAGAAAATACAAAATTTCTATTATGAGTTAAAGTGAGAAAATATTTAATTTTAATTTTTGGATGAACTTTTCGTAAGGGTGAAGGTGGAGGGGTATTTTCTCGGTAGACCAATCCAAGCTTAGAGCCAAAAAGCTTACAACAGGTCTACCGGGTGGACTAGTCATGGTTGACAAACAAGAATTTGACAGTAGTAGAAAAGTAAATATACAGAAATGATTGGAATGAAAGTGCTAAAAAGTTTTAAAGAAACACCCTTGGAAGGGTCAAAAAAAAGGTTAATTGAGAGCCTTGAACGCCACTATTTTTATTTATCAATTATTTATATTGCCCAGGCTAAGTGAGCAATAAAGCTCTAATTGTATGTAGTTTACCAACTCATGTGATTCTGCGTTTTGCAATTTATATCTCATATTCCAAGGCGACGGGTCTCGCAATTACATGACAGACTCATGTTGCATATTATTACCGAACTTAACTGCTGTAATCCTAGAAGTAATAACCGTTGCTTTCGATATTTGCGCCGACGCAAACTCCGATACTTAGGATAACAACAGCCCCGGTTGGGATTCAAACCCTCAACGTCTATCACTCATGTATTACGTGGCCACGATTTAGCCAAGTGAGCTATCCACTCTTTTGAACAAAAAATGTTTATTTATCAAAAAATTATTTACTTGGATACAACCAGACGAAGAAAAACAGGAGCCATGGTAACACTCCTACCCCCTTTTTCATTAAATCAATAACCGCACTCTTGAATTTGGAAAACTTATTGTGATATTTCATCTTTTTTTATAAGAAAACATTGTATAAGAAAACGACCCTGAAATATGCCAAGATGCTAAGAAAAAGCTAAGAAAAATGTACAGCCTAAAATTTCAAAACAAATTTTTTTTTTCTAGGCGGCAAATTTTCTTTGCGGGAAAATTTCTGAAAATAAAATAAGTCTACGGTACATACCATCGCAGTGATAGTGTCTGTTCAGTTCTATGATATCAGTTGGTGAAAGTTCTGTGTTTCCAAGTGGTAGATTATTATCAAACTTGTATTCAGTAGTGACAACGTCAACACTTTTTCTGAAAGCGTTACGACCATATTGCATGATGCTTCGGGGGTCATATTCAGTTCCTTCGTAATTCGCTCCACCTACTTCAGTCATATCGAAATTGCTTGACATGGCTGTAATGGAATATTTCAAGAATCAAGTAATATCAGCCAAAAAAAACTTCGGCCTAAATTTTTGTAGGACTAAATTATTCGTCGGCCAGAAATGACGGAATCTTAATTTTTGAAACTTAGATCAAAATTATACGAATTATTGCTTCTATGTTGTTTTAAATCCGCCAATCTTTTTAGCTTGAAACCATTTTTTCGGCCCACATTCTCGTCTATCGCCAAAAATTTTGTCCCTTAGGGCCGACTTTTTTTTTGCCGATAAGGTATCGTTACTTTGAGTTTATCATGTCTAAAAACTTCATTTAATATGAAACTGAATAAAATTGGAACAATTTCCTTATTGTCAACCCATTCATTTGCTAGGAAACATAGCCCTCGCTTTCTTATAAAAGTTTCGGGAAAGAAGAAATTTTCCCTGGCTCCGAAAGTTTTTCTACACGTTGCGTGCATACGGTAGGGAGAGAAATCATAGCTAAATTTCCTGAAATTTCTTGAAATTAAAAACGATTTATAAAAGTTGGGGCGTTCCGATAAATTTCAAAAACCAAATTATTTTTAAGAAATCTAACCTAATTTCTAATAGATGGGTTGATATGTTTGTTTACATCCTCACTTATCCAATTTTGTTTCAGTCAATTTTATGCTCATAAAAGTAATTAAGCAAGGTATGTTTGACTGCGAAAATTGTCTTAATTACCTTAAATTTAAGTTGAAAACATTAGGGAATAAGCGAGTTTTCGGATGACTGCGAAACTAAACTGTCAAAATGACGACCCACCTTCAGGTCTATCTAAATTTTAAACGTTCTCGGTGAAAAAGTTTTTAAATTTTCACCAACCACACCGTTAAAAATTAAATTTATCCAAGTCGGTACAAACAGCATAAAAACGTCTGTGGAGGAGTGTACTTCGATTGAAGCGACAAGCAATCTGTGGGATAAAACAAATCTAACTCACAAGATTGTATATTTTCATTATATGTCTTCACGTAAGAATCTCGGTCACGTCGACTTTGTTCATGATGAAAACCTAATAAATAATTAATTTGAATCATTTTGACGGATGTAAAACAGTAGCTTAACTATCGTTTTCAAAATCGCAAAGACGGATAGAACCTTTTCAAGTTATCACAAAGAAACGTCTCGCACGGTTCGCTCGTGTAGTCAGAAGAGGTGAAGAGAGTCACGTCTATCGCACTTACAAGAAAGTGTTTGGTGGTTATCGCCCCCAAGGTACACCCCCTAAACACTGGTCAGAGCAAGTGCGAGCTGATATAAAGACTTCACTGCTAATCTTAAAAAGGAGAGCAACCGATCGAGTACGATGGAAAAACAATTGAAGAAGCAAATGCGAAGATCTGATAGTGCAAATTTAGTAGCATGTCCAAAGTCAAGTGTGGCTTATAAAAAATACTTGTGGCGCCACTGACTTGGAATATAGGGCATATACTTTGGACTTTAGGCTTACACCAGTGATCCCAGTTCCGCCTATATTCTACAGCAAGACAGGGGGTCTGGTCAGGTGGGCCTTTTCAACCTTGGGCGCAATGAATGTATAAAAGTAAAAAATAGGTCTTCCTAAAAAGAAGAGTAGATAAATCATCGAATGACATTAGATAATTTCATCGTGAAGCTTTTTTGAAGATATTGAAGCCTGGGTATATGGATGAAATCTTGCCTGGATAAAATTTCGTGATATCAGAAGTTTTGTGGGGCCTTTCGCAAAATTAAATCTACTTTTAAATAGAAAACCCAAGGCAAAAGTTATTCCCAGTACCGGAAATTAAATCCACGCGAACTTTTTCAAGGGCGATACTTGCAAAACTTAATTCATTTGTGATCATTTTCTTACAAAAGGGTAGTGTAGATAAACAAAAATAATATCAAAATAAGATATTTAGTACCTAATGCATGCAAGATTTCATGAATAATGATACTTCCTGTACAACAGTAATCCCCAATAGAAATATCGGTACTCGTTGTGTCCCAATATTTTCGCCCGATTCCCGAATAGCACCTAAAAAGTTAAACCATTTTTTATATTTTTTATACTGCCCAAATTTTGCATTGCCTCATTTCGTTCAAAAGATTTTCCAAAGAATAGCATGAAAAAATGACGTAATATATGAGATAATAATTATTGTTTAAAAAAACAGAATCAATCGCTACTGGGTGGTCATGAAAATTCAAAAAGCTTTGAAAAAATACCGGATGAATTGCGGAATTTTCCAAAACTCGTCGGAAAAAATCGACAAAAACTTTCAAATTGGATCTGCTGAAAACTTTGCGTAAAATAAGTTTCACTACTAAATATCTTATTTTTCTGGACACTTCAATGTCTTGAAGTACGAAAAAATAAAATAAAGAAATAACTAATAAAATATTGTGAATTCATACCCAGCGTTCTTATAAAATTTAATCCAATTTTTGTCAGACGGTTGATAAGCTCGGAAAGTTAAACAAACTTTCTCTGAAATGTAGGACATTGCATCTGAAAGTTCTTTGTGGCAATTCTTGTACTGTGTTCCAGAGTTATCTGATAGAAAATATGGATAAAAATTCGGTCAGTTGGTATACCTTTCATGTAATTAGTAGACGTAATCCCCAATAGATTTCTCGTAAAACCCCGCCTCGTTTTTAGCAAAATTTCCATGACGACTATAGGTCCCAAGACGAAATGTGTACGACCGTTTAATTGCCTTTGAAGTAATTAAAGAAAACTACTGTAACATTTTTGATAATATGTCATTATACTTTGTTGGCATAGAAAATGGCATGGCAACGAGATAGGGGAAAGGTCTATTTGTGATAAATCTATCAAATCAGGTCTCACACCTGTTCAAGTATAGCCACCTTACAGGAATATTACATAAAATTAAACAAAAACAGATAACCTGTAATGATGCGATTGGGAGTTTGTTGTCAAGACAAAATAGACTTGTAAGCGAGGCCTGACTTGGAAATAAAAATCTTGGTAAAGGTCTATTGTCAGAAGTATCTAATTTTATTCATTTTCAATAGATACAGTCCTCTAGATCGAAAACGAAATTGATTTTTCTCCCATTAGCCTCGTTTTCATGCATTTCAAAAAA
>JAUBWS010064411.1:0-14888 GCA_032270445.1 Darlingtonia californica | reverse complement strand
GTCGGCAAATCCTACTTATTCTGTACTTTGTCGGCAAATTTTTACGGGTGGACCCAGTAGACCGCGCTAAAAACTTAAATTTCGTGTTAGAAATTTGAGTTTTCCAACACTATTTTGTCGTCGGGAATGCGTTTTTAGTCAATCTAGAGGGATCAAAGTTCAAAATTTTTCTCTACGGCGTTGGACCCAATCATTGTGGGTCCTCCTACGTCACAAAACCAAGCAACTTCTTTGCCGGGTATGTTTGTAAAAGAATTTTCAACATTTTGTCTGCAAATTTTGACAATTACACCCCCCCTGGAAAAATGTCTCGCCGCGGCCCTGTCTTCAAAAGCAAAAAAATCAATTTTGATGACTTTTTCAAATTTTATTTTTGCGCCATAAGATATGTCTTTCCTCAGTGTCCCAATAGAAATCCAAAACACACTAGGTGATTCTAAAACAATATGAAATTCCACTGGGGTTAAAGCTAAATTAAAAAAGCTACCGGGGCAGGAAAATTTAACTTACATTTTACTGGGACTTTGGTTCTTATGAAAATACTTATTATGAGTTATGAATATTATCAAAAGAGTGGGGTAAGTGATTATAATGAGAACTTGAAATGGGGTGCTCACATTGTTCAAAATACCACTTGGGTTAAATAAGATTTTATCAGATTTCATCTGTTCCAGCCAGTGAGATAATTGAATACATCTTCTTTTGTACTGGAGTGAACAACAGAACACAACGAATGGGGGAAAACCTTTTTCATTGCCGGTACGGTACCCTGTACCAAAGTCTCACGGAAGATAACGTAAGTAGACTTTGCTTCCATTCGAGAAGTTGTTCGATTCTCACCTTTTTTTTTTAAACATGAAAAGCAGCCGCGGAGGAGTGTGATACGGTGGCCCACAGCTCTCACATTTGAAGAAAGAAAACACATACAAAAAAGAAATGCTTACAAACAAAAAGGAATCACTCACAAACAAAAAAGAATTGCTTACAAACAAAAGAGAATTGCATAGATAAAAAGCCCACGGCAAAATTTCACGGCAAATTCTCACGACAAGTAGCCACAAGAAATAACCACGGCAAAGTTACAAGTAGTGGATGTATCTCTCTCCATAGTATTAAAGAGATAAATTTACCGAGTCTTGTACTCACTTATTTTATTACTATTTTACTTACTAATACTTTACTATCCTCTATCCTCACTAATCATTCTTGATATCTTAAAGCTTCATCATTGTCAATTTTACTACCCTTTGCCTTCAAATTTTTTTATTTGCCGCGGGAATTTGCCGTTGGAATTTGCCGTGAGAATTTGCCCTGAGATTTTGCAGTAAGCTTTTATTTATGCTATTCTTTTTTGTATGTAAGTATTTCTTTTTTGTTTGTGTTTTCTTTCCTTCTTTACATGTGAGAGTTGTGGACCACCGTAGTGTCATAACTGCCGGCATACTTACCGATGTAAACAAAAGCTACTTATAATTTACAAACAATGGAAAACCAAAATCAACATCAAATCATTTAGTAAACAAATAATCATTTTAGTCGGCAACATAGTAGTACGCAGTATGTAATATGCGTTTTAGGGCTTCCCTCCAAACAACCTTCTGAGGTCTCAGTCACAAAGCCGAGAGCACTTGCCTAGAAGGCCTGTAGATGCACAACAACCCACAAATGGCTCCAGCAACTCTTTACATTTAACATTAGTCAATTTTGAATACTTGAAATTTAAAATTTTTCTCCAATTATTTAGTTGTGCTTGTTTTCTCTCATCGCCTTATACACTGTTGTACATCGCTTAAACCTTCTGGAGGATAACCGAAAAGCACTCCAGCGCGATTTCACTTTCCCTTTCCAAAAATGAAAAAGTGAAAGGGGAAAAAAAGTTACGAATGAGAACAGACCTTCCTGGCACAGGAAAATTGATTTTTGTCGTACGCGGGAAGGTCTGTTATAGAACCGGTAACGGTGGTTTAGTAGAAACACAAAACGAGCTAATTTTGAAAACTTTTAGTTTCAAATTACCTTTGTTTTGTAGTTGCTTTGTGATTCGTCGAATCTGTACAAGACACTATCTTTGGCGTAAACTCGGATGTTATCCCAATGCAAGACCAATCTTTCATCAATTGTCAACCAAAATTCACAAGTTTCTTGAGAAGGTAGACAAGCATTGCTCTCTTGGTTTGAGAAACAGCAAGCAAGGAGAAAATTGAAGATAAGAACACCAAACCATTTAGCCCACATTCTCTGATTCTCTTGGTATTAATACATTTCTAAGGGTTTAAATAACTGCCCTTTTTTCTGTCTTGTCTGAGCAAGGACGTAAAAGAAGAGGGACGGTTTACAGGATGCGAGGCTTTTATCTGACCTCTGATGCCTTATTTGTTTCCTAAACAAAATATTGTTCCAGCCGTATGAAAATGACCAATCACGTTTGCTAAATTCTCAGATTACGTTGTCTGCTTGGTGCACTATTTTACGAGTATAGGAGTTTGAAGTAAATCAAATGAAAATAGCGTTATTTTGAGCTTGAATATAGGATTTACGTGAATATAGGGCCTTTTGCATATTGAGTGAATTCTTTTGTTAACAAAATAAACTAATTAATTATTGATAAACACATCTGATCAAGTGCAAAGCTGTTGAAATATGAGGAGGTACGAAGAGCATGAAAGCACATTTTTTCTCCTTGTAAAATAGTTTATCAGGGGGTTATTACTGTTTCCTGTTTCAAACTATAGAACCACTAACAACAATGATGTAGAAACCAGCTTTTGCAGACAATTTGAAATGAAATAAATTGAAAGAAATTCCGAATATCAGCATTTTCTTGATTTTATCGTGTAAAATTTAAAGAAAACAATATAAAACAATATAATAAATATTACATTTCAACTGTATATTTCGACATCTTATGGTGTCTTTATCAACAATAAACAACAACATAGCAGACACTCGAAGCAAAAGCAATTATCGGAGACAATTATAAAAGATAATTATCGTGAAAACAACTGCAATTCTTTGGAGGCTTTTAAACTTTTATTGATAATACATTGTGTATCAAAAAAGTGGTAACAAGAAAATGTTTTGTTACGACCATAGAGATACAATACAATAATTTGTGAGAACAGTACCGTGGCTGATTCAGACAATTTGTTTCTATTTCAAACATTCGGAAAAACGCTCGGTAAATCTCTTGGCCGAGTGTTTTGCCGAATGTTTAAAACACTATTTGAAATAAGCGGCCGTATGTTTTAAAACATGGGGCCGAATGTTTTGAGTCACATTTTAAAGTGACGGTACAGACTACCTTAGTGATTTGGTCCTGAAATTATCTGAAGCAGAACTTTCTCCGTGGTGGAGAGACATTTAAACATTAAATGGCCGTGGCCCAATGTTTCAAATGCTCGGCCGAGTGTTTTAAAGGCGCGGCCGAATGTTTAAAATACACGGCTGAGTGTTTCAAATACGCGGCCGAGTGTTCTCCAACACGTGTTTGAAATTTTAAAGTACACCGTCGAGTTGTTGTAGAATCTTCAAAGAGTGAGTGATGTTTCTTCGTCTACTCAATATTCAAGATTTTAAAGATGGAGACTTTAATTTTTGACAATACCTTCTTACGTGATCTTGAAGGTTTAATAAGGTACTATTGTGGCATAAAACCGAAATATACTCTTGGTGAGATTTGTGACATAATTAACATTCATCATAATCTTATTACAACAGTAAGACAAATCAGGTGCATTTGCGTATTTGAAACATTCGGCCGCGTATTTGAAACATTCGGCCGCGCATTTGAAACACTTGGCCACACATTTGAATCACTCAGCATTTGTTTGGTTCGTGATTCTCACGTGTAGCAGAGCGCTATTTTCGCTTAGTGAAACTCTCGGCCGCGTATTTGAAAACTCTCGACCGCGTGTTTAACAAACTTAACCACGTTGATGTTTATGTCTCTCCACCACGGGGAAGCGTCAGATAATCTCAGGACCAAGTTATTAAGGTAATTGGTACCGTTACTTTGAAATGTGACCTGAAACATTAGGCCGCGTGTTTTAAAACATACGGCCGCTTATTTCAAACAGTGTTTTAAACATTCGGCAAAACACTCGGCCGAGAGTTTTACCGAGCGTTTTTCTGAATGTTTGAAGTAGAAACAAATTGTCTGAATCAGCCACGGTAGAACAGCGGAACAGTCCGGCAAGGGACTTGAATGAAGATTTTAATGAGTCTATATCATTGCTATCTGCGTTAGTCTCTGTGGACGATGGTTTAGACTGTGGACGTGTCAGGATAGATTTTGTGATACGGGATGGATGCCCATTCCATGCAGCGGATAATCGTAACATCTTGCTTTTTTAATGATGATTCTGTATAGCAGATCTTGACTGCCCGATGATAAAGGGTCTTTATCCAAGCAATCTTTAGTCTCCATGGTGTTTGGCTGATGAAATGTGAGTACTGTCCAGTGTGCGTAGGCTCGTAGTAGAGGTCGGTTTTATTCTCTTTTAACGTAATGTCAAGAAAATTAATTTTATCATCTGGAAACTGATCTATAGTAAATTGAATGCTATCATCGAACGAATTCAGTCTAGCTTGAGTTTCAGAGATATGTTCCGGTCTCGCTAATACAAGAGTGTCGTTGGATATCGGATTTAATTTCATTTAATCTAAAATTTTACTCGATTCAACCATTTGCGCCACTACAGCTTTCTCCAATTCAGGCATAATAATATTTGCTACAGTGGGACCAAGAGAAGAACCCATTGAAACACCATCAATCTGCTCGTAGATGATATTGTTGAAAGAAAAGCGGTTTTCTTGCAAGCATTTAACCAAAGTTTCTATAACGTTTTTTTCTTCAGGTTCGTTTGAATTAGATTTTCTTCGTAAATTCGTTTTAACACAATATATATAGTTCTTGTTAAGGGAACATTGGTGAAAAGAGAGGTTACATCAAATGAAACGTAACGGTACCCTTTGTTGAACAATTTAGGCGGTATGGATTGGATTCGTGTAACAGCTTCAAACGTGTCCTTGACTGTGAAGTCAATCATTGTTGACGGATTGAGGAGGTTTGATAGATCACCAACGCCATACTGAGGAGTATCCGTAGTGTCAATAAAGGTGGTAAGTAATCATAGGTTCTGTGTATATCTTTTGTCTTTTATAATTGTCTCCAATAATTGCTTTTAATTTGAGTTGCATTATAAACCATTTGTATGCATAAAGTGTCTGCTATGTTGTTACAGTTTATTGTTGATAAAGACACGATAAGATGTCGAAATATACAGTTGAAATGTAATATTTGTTATATTGTTTTCTTTGAATTTTACACGATAAAATCAAGAAAAGGCTGATATTCGGAATTGCTTTCATTTTGTTTCAATGATATAGGGTAAACAACAATAGCATCTTTTTTATGTTCTTACCACACCCATTTCTCTTAACACACTTTGGTAAAAATAACTATTTTATAAGAATCGCTATAGGTTGTTAATTTGTATTGATAGAGGTTTATTTTCATGCTCATCGACTTACCTTATACCTCTTTTATTAACACTTTTTTTTAAAGATTTAGTATCTGAGTTAAAATGAATATCTGAAGTTCTGATGACGCCTTGAGCCCTTTACATTTTTTATAAGAACCAGATGATGTTTTCTCTGCTTTTTCCCCTAAGTTGTTCGGGTTTATATGTTATTTTTTTCATATTTTTCACATTCCAGGTTCTAAGAGACTTGAAAACTCTAAAAAATTTTCGAACGTTGCGATAGTCATACATAATTATTATATCCCATTGTTGTTATTCCAACCCAAATGAACTGATGCTTGTTCTTGTAGTTTGTTATTATTTTCTTAACCAACCTTGCGTCGATATCCTTATAAATCATGCCCACCCAACAGAAAATATGTAATAGTTTTTGACACACCTAGACTAGTTAGTACTTCAACAGAACGCATGAATTCCTAATGACCTAATGACCATTAATGATTATTTCATAAATATATGTTTTTCCATATTTAGGATGCCCATTGTTATTTATTTCCTTCGTATACTTACTGTTTCTATCTTTTAGGTTGTGAAAACAGCTCGATTTTCTCGAAAATCCGTAAAATGACAAGGACGGAAAGGAAGAGAAAATACTATTCGACTATTATCATTTCAAGCTTGACAGTGTTTCTAAGTTTTTCTTAATTTTAAGTGCCAATGACAAACATATTTGTCATGGGATTTTGAAATCTTTTACGGTCCTGGACCCCTGGGTAGTGACCTAGGAGCACCGCGACCCATGCACCAGGGAGCGGTCCACGAAATCTCTAAAGATTCCCAAAATGTTGAAAATTCCTGGCACAGAAGTGGTTAATTATAAAACACGCAGGTTTAAATCATTAAATTTATAATTGTTTTAAAAAGGAAATAGCCTTTTGAAGCCTTCAAATGGCCAAGTACTAATTGCATATTGCATAATAGATAATGCATAATGCATAAGAAATAAAATATCTCTGCAAATACATATGCTATGGACTTCAAATTTTATCCAGCACTCCGTGGTATCATTGTAAGTCCATTCTAAATATTTCAGTTCTACTACTTGTTTGGTTGGTATTTTACAGAACAAAACCTAAAATCTGCAGTAACTTTGCATTCATTAAAATGATGGAACAACAATGTGAATTTTCATTGTATTGTAAGAATATATCGTATCAATTCTGTAAGAATCATCATCAGCTAAAAACAAACAAATAAAAGCAGATTAAAAAATATAAATAGAACTTTATGTGGTCTGATGCGAGAAGTTTGTTACTGTGAGTATATGTACACTTGTAGATATTTTTTAATCTGCTTTTATTTGTTTGTTTTTAGCTGATGATGATTTTTACAGAATCGAAATATAATGTTACAATGTAATAGAAATTCATTTTGTTGTTCCATCATTTTAATGGATATAATTGTTCACAATGTTTCTACCTCACAACTTTGCAATTGTTTTGACTTGAAATTTTGGTAAATATTACATTTAAATATTACTTAGATTAACTCAACAAAATAATATCATGTGACCAACGTGTATTTTGCAGAATAGAAGTATGAAAAACTTTTTCTGGTCTGTAAAATACACATTAGTCACGTGATATTTTTACGTTTTTTTTTGTTTTTATAATCCTACCTATCACCAAAATTTCAAATCAAAACGACTAATAAACATGAAATTATTACTTTTAGGTTTAACTTTCAAGTTTTATTTTATCAAATACCAACCAGACAGGTGACAGAACTGAAACTTCTAGCTGGACTCACCGGCATTACAGAGTCCTGGTCAAAATTTGAAGTTTACGGCATGTGTATTTGCTGAGATCATTCTATTTTTATGCATTATGTATTATACATTATGCAATTTGTACTTGGCCCTTTCAAATGTTCTTAGCAGATTTTAAGCTTCTTAGGTACATTTACATTTTTTTTAAATGGTTTGTGCTTATAAAAAAAAGGTGTATTACTTTACGAGAGTGCGTCGTACTCTTTATGTTACGTGACTTGTAACGTGTGTAAAATCACAAAATTGTTTTTTTATCTTTGTTGAAGTCGAAAGTCTCTACGTGATTTTATAGAAGCAAGCCATACGTTCTTATATGGTGTGTGCTTATAAAAAACTTGTATTACTTTATGTGTATTATAACTTATTATGTCAAAGAGTGGAGGCAGTATGGCGTATCCAGATGTATTTTGCGCTCACAGGAGAGGAGGAGCAGGGGACAAATGTCATCAATTTCATTAAAAAGTCATTTTGCAATAAATTAATACAAAGATAATTTACATTTAATAACTTTAACACCTCTCTTCTCCTGGCTTGAACAACGCTACTGGGTGGTGCTTAAGATGTTGTAAAAAAGCAAAAATTTCGCAAATTTAGCGTTAATTATAGGTATTTGGAAAACCGAGACCAGGGACCCGGAACTCAGAGTGGAGCCCGAGATCCGGAACCCGGAAACCGAGAACCGGAACCAAAGATCTAATCTGGTATGTATGAGAAGCCGCCTTATGGAAATAATAACAACACGCTATTTTACAATATCGCCCGTGTTCTAATGTTCTTGATATGTTCTACTGTTTTGTGCGTCCTATTGTTCTATATAATGAATTAATCTATGTTATCTACTTTTTTGAAATATCTCCATAATAATTGACCTCCCATATCTGAGCTTAGAGCGCAGAATACACCCCAGGTATCAAAAATGAGGGTTCCGGGTCTCGGGTTCCACTCTGAGTTCCGGGTCCCAGGTCGCGTTTTCCGAATACCCGTTAATTATTAAGCTATAATAAAAGCACATAGTTTAAAAAAATGGATACAGAAGTACTCATCTCAGAAGTACGGGTATGTACCGCCCGAGACCCGAAAACCAAAACTTTTCGACAAGTTTTAGAAGGTTTTTGAGACCTTAATGGGACTTTCTTTCAAAAATTTTCTCTAAAATTTAAAAACTTTTCCCGAACTTTGTTGAAATTGCAACCCTGACAGGGACTAAACTCAAAATTTTTGATAAAATATTTCCAAAATTTGATATTTCATACGTGCCTTATAATTTTCATGACACAAAACAATTAAAAATTAAAATGCTTTTCAAAAGGAAACGTCTGTAGAATACTCTACCCTGAGCATTGCACTTTGCTCAAACACTTAGCCTAAACCTTCAAAAAAAGACCCAAACATTAGCAGAAAATGGCGTTATGACATTATTACCGTGGCTAATTCAGACAAGTAAGTTTAAGCTTGCATTTTAACATCCGGCCGCGTGTTTTAAAAGCCCGGCCGAGTGTCTTAAAAGTTCGACCGGACATCTAAACATTTGACCGAGTAATTGAGAAAGTTCGGCCGAACACTTTAAACATTCGGCCGGGAGTTACGCTTTTCCTGGTCAGCAAAATTATCAAGTTTTTTTTTAGCTTCTAGCATTCGAAAAGAAAGACCAGAATTATGTTCTTTTTTAGCGAGCGAGAATCGTTTTGAGTAGGGGGTCTAAGCCCCCCCCCCCCAGTGGGGGTTCTAGAAAATTTCGTCAATCGTCCATCTTCTTTTATGTCCATATTTAGGTCTGAGTTAATTCTGCAAGCGCACACTTTCGAGTAACAAAGCATAAAACAAATATGACTGGAACATAAAACATTACGAAACCAATGATTGATATTTTCACCCAAAATCGTAATAATATATGCACCATAGGATGCAAATTTGCACTAACATATGCTACAGCATTCCGTAAAATGTTGAATATACGTATGGAATAGAAAGTAGGTCACTCTCCAGGGGTCCAGAACCGTAAAAAGGTTTTGAAATTCCAAGACAAATATCGGCACTTTAAAAGAGTCAAACAACATTTATCCAACATTAATCCAACGAGTAGACCATTTGCAATCGTGGAACAGTGGCGAGCGATAAATTTAGTTTTATCATGACCTATATAATCTGGTGACAATAAATGTTGACTTTTTGATGACCTTTCACTCTGCTCCTACAGTTTTGAGACTTTGCTTACGTCACGTTTACAAAAGACTAGGAATAAAAGTATACACGATTTTTTTGATAAGCAACACCTTCATAAAAGCAAAACTAGGCTCAAAAAAGCTAAATTTTAAGTAATCGTTATGCAACGCCCTTAGCCTTAGTTGTAAGAAGAAGAAGAAAAAAAGAAGAAAAGTTTGAAAAACAAAATCGTAACGAACCAGTTTGATGATTCTTCATTTCGAGGGGTAAAAGCACTCAAAAAAATCTCGTACACTTCGAAAAAAACACAAAAAAAAGGATAAATCACCACAATTTCGGCCGAAAAACCAAAAAGGATAAATCACAAGAAAATCTCAAAAAGAGTGAAAACCATACAAGAAAAATCAAAAATCACAAAAATTCACGAAAAAATCAAAAAAATTTCGTACATCATATTTTTGAGTGTGTTACCCCTCACTTCATACTTGAAATCAAACAAAAGAAATATTATTAACTGTTGTGTGTATAATTTGGGTCCTAGATAACAATTTTATTAAAGTATTAAAAACGCTGTTTGCTTCATTCTATTCAATTTTTATTGTCTTTCTTAATTCCACTTGAATCAGGCTTAAGCAACACTCAAGCAACACTCGAGCCTGAAAACAACTGGATTCTTTGAGATGACAAAACGCGAGGCTTCAAAAAAATTGCAACACCTACGAGAAAAGACGCGTTTTTCCCCTAGACATAACGATTGACAATAAAATGCTATCCAATTCAAACACTCTTGTTCAAGATCTCTTCAAATGTAGCCTCTACCTCATCTTATGTAGAGTAAAAGGGCGCTTCAATTTTCGAATCAAACTGTGAAATAAATATTATGATCCAAATTATCATAGATGTCTAAATTATGCAAACACGACGAAGTTTAAAACAACATCACCTTCCTAAATTGTAAACTACCAGTCATTCAGGTATTCAGATAAATTGTCAATCTTTTCTCACTGAAGCTTCCAATAAGATTTATTGGTTGATCAAGGCAAATGTCTCGATATTCTGTGCTCTTAAATCTTTATTACAGACTTGTCAGTGGGGATAGCTAGAGTTTTTAACAAGACAGCTATGAATTGGCTTATTGTAATGACCAAATTATTTAGGAAAATTATTTAGATTACTTAGATTACGTCTGAGTTAATTCTGCAAGCGCACACTTTTGAGTAACAAAGCAGAGAATAAATATGATTGGGACATAAAACATTGCGAAACCAATGATTGATATTTTCACCCAAAATCGTAATAATATATGCATCATATGATGCAAATTTGCATTAACACAGCATTCCGTAAAATGTTGAATGTAAGTATAGAATAGAAAGTAGTTTACTCCCCAGGGGTCCATAACCGTAAAAACGTTTTGAAATTCCAAGACAAGTATGTTAGTAATCGGTATTTTAAAAGAGTCAAACAACATTTATCTAACATTAATCCAACGATTAGACCATTTGTAGGTCTGGAGTAAGAACAGAGGCGAGCGATAAATTTAGTTTTATTATGACTTTTATTATCTGATGACAGTAAATGTTGACTTTTTGATGACCTTTCACTCTGCTCCTGCAGTTTTGAGACTTTGCTTACGTCACGTTTACAAAAGACTAGGAATGAAAATATACACGATTTTTTTGATAAGTAACGCCTTCATAAAAGCAACACTAAGCTTAAAAAGGCTAAATTTTAAGTAATAGTTATGCAACACCCTTAGTCTTAGTTGTACACTTCGAAAAAAAAACACAAAAAAAATTCTTAAGTCATAACAATTTCGCCCAAAGAACCACCAAAAAAACCACAAGAAAGTGACGAAAAAAGTCAAAAACCATACGTGAAAAAATCAAAAATCACAAAAATTCACGAAAAAATCAAAAAAAATCTCGTACATCATCATACAAGGTTTGCTATTAAAAACGCTGCTTGCTTCATTCTATTCATTCTTTCTTAATTCCACTTGAATCATTTTATTTTAAGCCTGAAAACAACTGAATTCTTTGAGATGACAAAACGCGAGGCTTCAAAAAAAATTGCAACACCTACGAGAAAAGACGCGTTTTTCCCCTAGACATAACGATTGACAATAACATGCTATCCAATTCAAACACTCTTGTTCAAAATCTCTTCAAACGTAGCCTCTTCCTCATCTTATGTAGAGTTAAAGAACGCTTCAATTTTCGAATCAAACTGTGAAATAAATATTATGATCCAATTTATCATGGATGTCTAAATTATGCAAACACGTCGAAATTTAAAACAACATCACCCTCCTAAATTGTAAACTGCCAGTCAATCAGGTATTCAGGTGAATTGTCAATCTTTTCTCACTGAAGCTTCCAATAACATTTTTTGGTTGATCAAGACAAATGTCTCGATATTCCGTGCTCTTAAATCTTTATATTACAGACTTGTCAGTGGGGATCGCTAGAGTTTTTTACAAGACAGCTATGGATTGGTTTATTCTAATGACCATTATATTGCTGTTCTTTAGAAAGTTGGTGACATTTTTTTGCCTTTTTTTATTGAATCTACAAATACAATCTCATGAAATCTATTAAAAAAGCTCGAAATTAGCCCAATTTTCGATGCAAAAATTGCATTGACGAGCTATTTGTCGTTTGATCGTTTGTCATTCGATGCGTATACCATTCATCCAATCTTCCCGATTTATATAACTTAAGTTTGTCATGATTCAATAACAAAAGTTAATACACTCGATGAAAAAAAATTGTTATCTTGAAATGCGATCAGCAATAACAAAAAAACATAATCCATTGGGCTCTAAATCTACTCATCCTAATTTGAAGATATGTACTTACACGACCCCCATGACCATCATGACCCCCTGGTAATAGTAATTCAACTCCCTGGATTTATCTTATCTTGCATAGCGGCCCCTTGGACATCCACTTTTTTGTCAATTTTTACAGGTGAGACCACATGGAAATCTGCTTTTCAGTAAAGCATCACCCCCTGGACGTCCACAATTTGTGAGAGCGAGACCCCCTAGACGTCTGATGTCCTCAACATACAATTGTTTTTCTGGAAAAGCCCATCAATAGTATTACGTGTAGAATAACTTTCCATTCATGAGCTCATCTCCATCGAGTAGTTAATTGATTGCCAGGTATTATCACAACAAATTGGTTATCAGATTAATCAATTCAATTACTTTTATCACATATTACTGTAGTTAAGGTATCCCAACATTAAAACTGATTTTTCAAAGAATACCTGGTATTTAATCTTTTATGTGTAGTTTAACTATAGAAGCATTGCTTCATTTCGAAAACACCCAAATTTTCACTTTATGCATAATTAGCGAGCTCAAAAATGAATAAGTTTTTACAAAAACTATCCCTGTTTAAACTAAAATACCTCCACACAGCATACGTTTGACCTTATAAAATGCCTTCTCCTAATACTAAAATGCATAAAATTAGGGTTTGAATGAAAAAGTAACGTTTAATTTCAAAAAGTTTGAAAAATTATTAGTACTGAGTTAACTTCAAACTTTTTGCAATCTTGATATCAATCAAGTTGATTGGTTTAAAAATATCGTACGATTTTTTCAGCCAAAAAAAATTGTTTAGCGCGGCAAAAAGTCCTGACTCTTAAAAAAGAATGCAAAAAAGTAGGGCGATTACATAAAAAGTGGGATGATTACAAAAAAGGTAGGGCGTTTACAAAAAAGCAGGGTGATTACTACAAAGCAGGGTTATTACAGATTAATCACCTTGCTTTACGCTTACGCTCCCAAGTCTTTGATTCATCCCTAGACAAATTTTAACACGTAATTCTCTGAAAATTTGAACTAATTTTGCCTATTCTCTCAAAAGATATCTTTGTTGGGAGCTCTATTGGCAGAAGTCTGAGAAAGCACAATTTCCAATTTCCCCATGGATACATTTTTCCAAAAGCGTAAATCACTGCCTCAAGAGTAAAGAAAACCGAAAACAAAAGTTGAACAGTAAAATACAAACCCTTCAGTGTCTTCTTTGAAGCTAGTTATAGTCATCCATGCAGCAGCACCTCACTACACATGCAATAAGCTTTCTCATTGGGTAAATATCACTTTACAACTACTTGTGGTTACACAAAAAGCGTTTGCGCATGCGTAAAGTATGAAAACAAACATACGAATATCAAGCTATGTTTCAACATGTTTAAAAAAAAGACTTATGGATTCCAAAATGGACCCTGTTAGTGCCTGCTGCAAGTGATAAAAGTAAACCCTGTGAAGGACTCTTTCCGATAAATCTTCATTTTTATAGCATAGCAAGCAGTTCCTTCTTGGGAACTTTCCAGGAATATCAAATATCAATTTGAATAACAAAAAATATCAATTACAGAACATTTTAAATAAAAGACAAGCGTTAAAAGTTTTTTTGGTACGCATTTTGAAATTACGCCAAATTTTTCGCGATATCACGCCATCCACGCCAAAATAAAATCGCATTTCACGATTACGCCAAAAATATACCATGACTTTTATTTTCTAACTTTTCTTTTTCATGGGGTGTTATTTGGTTGACCATAGGCCATCACTAAGGTCCACATCTTTTTAATAAAATGACAAAAATATATATATAAAACAAAAAAAATCATAAAGTAAATCTTGCTTCAGAAAGCCTCATTAACGTGTTGTTTCCATGTATTTAGAAGCCCGTAGCTAAAAAGCTTAACTGGGGACACACAAACTTCGTGTCACGGAGTGCCACCGATGGTTGGTCCTAACAGGAAGAAATTTTGTAATTTAGAGATCCTAGAATGCCGAAAAAATACATTGTTTTTGATCAAATAAGTTAAATCCACACAAATGAAAAATCCCCATTTTAAGGGTATGACAGACAGAATTTTTTTGATATCCATTGTGACAAGTATTCCTGAAAACGTTAGATTTGAGCTACTGGCCCCGTAAATGTTGTTGCTTTTTCCTTAAAATTGTGACAGGGAGAGCAAATTTGAATTGTGTGGTCCGTAGATAGCTGGAAAACGTGCACCATTTTAGCTGTTTTTTAAAGAAACTAGAGGGTTTTTAGTTATTAAAATACACAACATACACAAGTCAGCACATGGAAATAATTGATAAAAAAGAGTTTACAATAATTTATCATCACGTGTCACGAAATAGAAACATGGAAACACGAAATGACGCTTCTGATCTTTCATTTTCACGACCACGCCGATTTTCAAAATCATGTGATCACGATATTTCAAATTAGAAATCACGCAATCAAGCCACAAAAAATTGCCTTTCACGCCATTAGCCAACCACTGGGAGGAGGGTCGAGGCAGGCGCGGATCTAGCGGTACTGTAAAATTACAGGAGGAGAGCGAAAGGTAATTTAAAAGTCATTATCTATAACATG
>JAUBWS010064410.1:0-29266 GCA_032270445.1 Darlingtonia californica | reverse complement strand
AAACAAAATTTTGAACAGAGTTACAAATTAAATTGGAGATTCAATTTAAAAAGCCCTTTGAGGGGGGAGACGTTTTTGACTTTTCTGGGGGAAGGGCCCCCAAGGGGAATTTAGAAACCTGGAGAATCAAATTTTGTGGGGGGCTGAGACCCTCGAGGAAGCTATGGTGAGGATACGATCCGCAGGAAAATTTTATATCACGACATAAGGTCTTATTGACAACAACGAGGTGTTTAATGCGCAGATCTGGATTAGGTTAATTTTGTTATGTACAGAGTTGAGTGGATTCATTGAATTTGTGTCCAGAGGAGCAAATTTGTTGAGTGACAGTCTGTAAGTCAGACCAGCAATTTTTAAGATGATTGATTTACATCCTCAGAGTTGGGGGGAATAATTCTCAAAAATTATTAGTATCAGGATACGTTTTTATCATTTTTTTCTAGTGATACTACGAAAATTCATGTTCATCTCTCAAGCTATATACAAAAGATATTTTAGGAGTTCAAGGATAATGCAAGTATTAGCTGGTGTTACCATATTGGTAACAATTTTTATTTTGCATAACCATGTCCGAAATGCTGAAGGGGAAACATTGAGTAAAAGTACAAAGAGAAAAGGACCAAAGGTTACTAAAGAGGTAGGTCATTTCCTTCTTGATAATAACATTGTTTAAATATTTATTTATCTCGTATTGATTCATATCCATAATGTTACTGATAGCATGGACCAGATTATTAATCTTCATTTCACTCATGCCAATTGGAAAGCAGATAATGGGGCAGTTTAACAAAATACCAGATTTTACTAGAAATCTATAATGTGTTTGGAGAGTATTTCAAAAACACTTTGCTGGAAAACTTTATCTGGTTGGCTGACCTTTTTGGTGTTCTGGAAAATATGGATGTGTTCTAAGACCATTTGTTTCTTGATTTTTCTGGAAAAAAAGAACAAATATATTTTATATCGAGCTCTTGAGTTTTTATATGTTCGGTCTAAAGCTCTAGTCTCTCTTGAAAATACCAGATGTTCTAAGACCATTTGATGCCTGCTAGGTTTTTTCTGGCTTACCTAAAAAAACAAACAGATATATTGTGTAGGGCCTTGGATTTTTGTGTGTTCAGTAAAAAATATAAGTCTCCTAGATATTTCGAGATGTTCCAAGACTATTTGAGTTATGCTTTAGATATTTCTTGAAACTGGCCTTCCCAGAAAAAAGAACAAACTTTGCGTTTTGGGCTCGTCTGATGCTTTTGCCACTTAAGCTAATAAAATGTCTATGTATATCCTTTGTATACGTTATTTGCTAAGTACAAAATGGTGTTCATCCGAGTTCCTCAATGAATTTTACATCGAAATTGTTAGTTCGTACCCCTCCTTCATTTTGTCATTTTCAAAGCAACCTTATCATACCATTTGATATCAGATTTTTGGACGTTCAGATAGTCTAATCGGAATTGCTTCAATTGAATGTGTTAATTACTAAAAAGTGAGAGTACTCTGTAGGCATAAGAAAAAGACTATCATTTTATTGTTCCTCAAAGAATTTTACTCAATAATGGAGGGAGGGGATATTTCTAAGGGAAATTTAGGGAGAGGATGTTGAAAATGGTTTACCTACGAACTATATTTGTACTAAAGGGTGACTTTATTATATCATGTCAGCAATCAGTCATACGTTTTTCATTTGAAAATCAACATGTAGTTTTTTGATCCGTTGAATTTTCCAGGTATATTTTGATATCAAAATTGGAAGTAAGGAAATTGGAAGAATCCGTATTGGATTGTTCGGAAAAACTGTTCCAAAGACAGTAGACAATTTTGCAACATTAGCAGCTGGGACCGTAAGTTATCAAAATGATACAAAATTGATCTGAAAATTTTATTTATATAGTCAGTTTCGACTGTAAAAAATAATTCTTTGGGTCCTTATGTTCAGATTTAGCTTTAGAGCTTAACACGTGCCCAAAAAGACTTAAATCGTTATTTTAGAATAAAAATACTTAGCCAACTTAAAACATATGAGTATTTGACAGTCCTTAAACTTTCATTAAACCAAATTTTTCAACGTGTGATTTTCGCGTAGTTTATTTAACAGTGCAAAATATCTGAATTCGAATGACTTTGTAAATCGTCATTTATTACTTAATACCATAATTTTGAGGAATCTTCTCTTATTAGGAAGGGTTTGGGTACAAAGGAAGCAAGTTCCATCGAGTCATTAAAGATTTCATGATTCAAGGTATGCCTTTGATTGACATAATCTATTTAGTGTTCGGTATCGTGGTGTTGGGAAGTGTGTGAGACTTTTTGAAATTAAAGTTTTATTAGTTCAGGTACTAAAAGTGGTAGCGGTACAAGTGAGATACATAGGAGAAATGACAAGCATCTGGAAATTTCTTTTTTGGTACTAAGTGTCCTAAGTTGAACACATTTCAGTGGTCTGGGCTACGTTTTTAAAATCCAAATAAATTCTTTTAAGGAGCCTTTAAAGCGTTAGTTCCTTAACATTATTTACTGGAAAAAGTAAATGGGATATCCCGCATTCTTCATCCGCGCGTAGTCGAGCGAAAAAAGACTAAATTGATGAATGAAAGGAGGTAGAAAACGTTTGATGGATTAGCCAGCCTAGGGAGAGAGGTGTAACAATGAGCTTATTAGGAAACATAAACTTTAAAGTTAAAGATGCATTTGCTTTGATAAACACATAAGTCAGAAAAACTAAAATGGTTTCAACAAACCTGCCTAAGAATACTAACCACGCCCAAAAAAAGCAAACGTTTCGTTTCTGTACATGCGCAATGAAAATTTCAACTTCACAAAAGCTAATTCTCCTTAGTGATTTCCTTTGTAATAAATAAGACCGGCCATACATTATGAAGCAGATTTATTGTCTCGAATCCATTACACTGGCATCATTGCAATCGCTTGAAATCCAAAATCGAAACGTGAGATTAGGAATAGAAGTATGAGTTTGGCGACGAAATCGGGGTACACTTCGCACAAGTGCTAAACTTTCCCATGATAAACCACTTATTAACCAACTGCCATTAACAGATTGTATTGTTTCTTTTTAGGAGGAGATTTTACAAAAGGTGACGGCACAGGTGGTAAGTGTCAGCTTTTATTCATTACACGTCTTTTTATAAATGTAACTAACGTCTTTAAGCTTAATGAGGCTGAAATTTGAAATTTGATTTTTTTGAAATCCCGGAATGTTCAAGGTTTTCAAGGAATTCAGTATACCATATGAAAGAGCTTGGCCTTAGAAACAATTTAAGCTTATAATCCGAGGAGTACCAGTGTATATTTCGATCGAGATAAATGCGTTCAAAGTAAGCAAATTGAATTGAAAATTCCAAACCAAACAAACTTTGCTTTACCGAAGTACGATAATACTACGGAACACAGATATTAGATTTATAAATTAATGAAATAAATGGCTTGGAGACACTCAGTATGGTTGAGTGGACACCATTTGGTACTGTCAAATTTGAATGTAGGCCTAAATGACAGTTATATTGGGTTGGTTTTTATGAGTTTTTGATAAGACAACGGTTTCTTCAACTAGGAAAAAGCATTTATGGAGACAAATTTCCGGATGAGAACTTTAAGTTGAAACATCATGGCCCAGGATATGTATCCATGGCAAATGCTGGTAAAGATACCAATGGATCGCAATTTTTCGTTACCACTGTAAAAACATCATGGTTGGACAATAAACATGTAGTATTTGGAAAAGTAGTCGAAGGAATGGTGAGATAATATTTTTGCCTTTGAAATGATGAAAACACCTAAACATCCTTGTCTCAGTACCCCGGTAAAATCTTCCCTCGGTGCGAACTCCGATGGGAAAGAAGGCTTAAAATTTAATAAAATTAGGACTCCTGTTGAAAGTCAATCAATCCGGTTAAATAAGATGAAGCTTCACCACATCAGTGTAACTTTCTGTTTCCTTATCACATTCCAGCACCACCTTGGTGAAAATTAGGGTCTGTTTTCCCCAGTTTTTCCATCCCGGTGAGAACTACATTGCATTTTTTCATTGAAAAATGCCGATTTTTTCAAATTTTTGACTTTCGAATTACTGCCCATCGGAGCGCTGTGACCGGGGTGTACCTAACACTTGATTGCTCGTGAATTTAAGTAGCTTTTCTGTATCACGGCATGCGGAACTATGAAGCCAGGAGATGCATTGAATAGTGTTTTCCCTTTTTAGGACGTAGTAAGGACGGTCGAAAATACATCTGTCAAAGATACAACGCCAAAAGAAGACGTAATTATATACGATTGTGGTGTTATTGATGTAAAACCTTACAATATTGAGAAGTAAATAGGATAATTATTCATAACATTGTTATTACACAAATTTTGTTTTCAGGGGTTATAACTAGGAAGTATAAGACATTCAAAACAATTAGTGCTTTATACTTGATTTTCTCAAAGTATTTTCGCTGCGAATGCAGGAAGGTATCAACAGCTTTTCTCACTGGCTTTTTGGATATATATATATATATATATCGTTGCACTTTTTAGATTTTCAAGCATACGTGTTTGTTGCTTGCTAATTTTGATTATAATAATTTTTACAATAGTCACATAATTCTACTCAAAAAGTTTTTTAATTGTAAACATTTTCATACGAATATCTGTGTTCAAAATTTGATTGATCGTCTTTAATCTTTCAAATATATACCCAGTCGGCACGCAAACGTAAAGACGCGTTTTTGTGCGTTTAAAAGACGTCTAAAAAACCTAATAAAGACGTTTAAAAAACGCAGTGTGCCGGCTGGGTAATGTTATTATTGCATACATTAGTGATAACGACGTAATCAATTGCATCAATTGCGAGTTATTTTGAAAACGGCGCTCTTTATAATATCCGTAATTCAATACCAGGTGAAAAGCACTATAGCAACGCTTTTACCACCTATTTTAAAATATTAAAATGGTGCGAAAAATGGTAAGAAATGGTAACAGACCCAGTTACCTCTCTGAACGATTGACTTAATCTAGACAATCTTCAAATTTTGACTAAAATAGGCAAAACATTTTGGACTTTAAATTTTTGGAAATTTTTTTTCGGACCCCAAATTGTGGACTTTGTTTTACCCTATTTTTGGACGAATTTTTCTCGGATGTTTTAGGAAGAATAATAGACATTTAAAAGGTATGCCCAAATTCTTAAATATGTCCGACAATTAATCGAGGATAATTATGAACCAAATAATCATATTGAAATTGATGAAACTGAGTCAGACATAATAAATCAACAGCTTGAAGATGAAAAAGATGACATTGATGAAGTTATTTATATTGATGATGACATGGATCACCATTAATTAAGTTTATGCTGACTTTTATCATTCTTTTTACATATTCTGTGTGTTAATTTTCGACAGAAAAATAGCGTTTATAAAATTTCGAACATTTAAATTTATTGAAAGTAATGTAAAAACTTTGAGATTTTTTTCATCGCTGTTGAAATATTTGAAAAGTCAAGAAAGTCAAGAAGGTTGAAAATGAGAAAAAAGACCGATTCAATTGATTTGTAAATTTGTAAATTTTGGACAACTCGGTGCTGAGGAATTAAAGGAAAAAATGCAAAAGGCGCATTAAAGTGGCAATATCTGCCTACTTTCTGCTGACGTTAGCAGTTTTTACCCAAGTTTTGAAGCCACGACATATATTGGAGCGACATCTATCAGCATTTATCTTGTTTGAAATTTCCTATCAAAGTAAGTGCGATAAATGTCTAAATTTAGTTCAGTGCTATGAGATAAAAGATCTATCGATTAATTTTGTTTGAAAATTATAAAACCTAATGACGTTTGGGAAAACAGCAATGAATGATTTGCATTAAGTGCTTTAATACATTTCGAAGTGGCCTTATCTCGGGAACTGATAGTATTTTAAATGAGCTACTCCTAAAAAATTTTGTGCTTTACTTTGTAATACATACCCCGCTTTACAATAATCTTTGCCACACTTTGTAATAAATTTTCCTCTACTTTGTAATAATAAAGCTGCTTTACTTTGTAATAATTTAAAACATATAAAGACACGTTGAAACACGAAAATATCGAGGGTAATTAAGTCGAACCCTCTCTTAAAATATTTTGGACTGAAAAGCCTAGAATAATTCAGGTTAAGCTGGAGAAATTTATATGTTATAGAGTTTCTATATCAAAAACTTGCAAAGTATGACAAGTTCAGACAGCTTTCATTATTGCAAACGTGAATAATAAAGCTAGACAGTTCTAAAATCAAAGTAGCTTCAAAATTATTACAAAATGGGGGCAGGTTTTACAAAGTTAGGCAATTTATGACAAAGTGGAGAATATCAGCATTCTGAAAAAAAAAGTAATACAAATTCACTAATTGTCACTCAATACATATCAATCTCCGTGAAATTACCTACCATATTTTTCGACACAATTGAATCTTTGTACTCGGATTTTTTCAAATTTGGTTATTTCTAAAAAAAAAATTTCGATCGTTAATTTTCGCGAATGACTCTGTTGAGGAAATTTCGCGAGCACTAAATTTCGCAGACAAATAATTTGCCATGAATTTAGTCATCGTTTCAAACCTGTCTGAGAATTTTACAAGTTCTAAAAAAGATTACCAAAAGGAGCACTAAATTTCCAGAAACGAGGAAGTTCATTAAATTCGCGAAACCTACTCTCGAGTCCGAAATAAACAGAGTGGATGTATCTTGCTCAAAAATAAAATTAAAACAGGGTAGAACTTTGCTTAAAAAAAACAAAAAGGGGTGTTTGGAACTTTTTTCTCTAAATTATCAAAACTTTTCGGAATTCTAGGATTGGAATAAAATCAATGAAAAAATAGCGTCAACATCCTGATAAACGTTCATTTGTGTATCTTTTGTTGTGATAACTGCGATGGATGGATTTGTTAAAATGCTTTTTCTGAGAGAAGATCTCCCTAATAAAAGGGTTGCATGGAAAATGTTTCAAATAAACGCGGTGGTTGGAATAAACATGTCTTGGGTTGAATGTTGATTAATAAGCGTCCCGGGACGTTTATTCCGGACTCGAGAGAAATGCTCTCGAAAATTTAATGTTAAGGCCATTTCAATTTTTGGTCTGTAAAATTTAGGCATGGCCTTATAGCCTATAACACAAGTAAGTAAGCAAGTAAGTAAACAAATTATTTGTCTTAATAAAGGCTGGAAACACACCTCATAGGTCCAACACCTAAACAAGGAGGTTGTCACCAAGATAAAGATAAAGGTTACAAACATAAAGCATAACTAAATAATGTACAATACATTGAACATACACACCTTGATGTGCACTTTTTTTCTGAAATCAATTAATCTATGACATATGAAATACATACGGAAAGGTATTCAGCTATTTGATGAACTGTACGATGGCAAAAAAGTAAAATTTAGCTATGTAGGTATTTGAGTCGATGTAATGGAAGATATTGTTGCAGAAGATTCCAGGTCAAAATTGGTGGTAAGTGGGGAAGTTTGAGAAGGCCTTGCTTTAAACGGGCATTTTGACGATCACGAACGTTTAAAGTAAATTTAAAAGTTTGTATGCTTGGAGTAGAAATATATTACCATTTACGACATTATAGACTAAAATAACATTCAGAAGTTTAACAAAATCAAAGAAATTTATAAGACTAAAGTGTAGAAATAGTGGGGGAAAATGAGAATTAAAATTAGAAAATTTGTTTGTGGAAAATTTACAACCTGCTGAAAACATCTAAAAAGCAAGAAAAACTTTGCTGACAAGATGAAATTTTCTTAAGGGTCTAGTAAATTCAAATAAGACTTTCTATGGGAAAAGCAAAATTTCTCAAAAATGCATTCCAATTATTACAAGCTCTTTAAAAAATGATATAGAAGACATAGGTGAACATATGCAAAATCGCAATATTCAAGAGATAATTATTAAAAGCTTGTTCCAGACCCCCAATTTGGAGATAAGAGTTTAAATATCTCACGATATGTTAAGAAATTGCATTACCTGAAGGTCTCCTATGCAGTTTTTAATAAGCTTTCAAATGGTATACGTGCAATTTAATTTTAAGCATCTGGAAACTATAATGAAAAAATTCACTTTTGTTTTCTGGCTTGTAGTACTTTAAAAAGTTGCTGACAGGCTCCCATTATAAAATAATTCAATAATGTTAGCTGACAAATTTGTGTTCAGTAGCCTTAGGGCGAACTTTTCGCAAAGTTTTAGGTTGTCCGTACAGTTATTTAATTTTTTGGGCGTCAGCGCCTTGACTATAATCCTAAGAGCTCTCTTTTGAAGGAGAAAAACACGATTGGCACTAGAGTTTTGGGTTTGAGCCCACACATGTGGACAATAAGATTGGGAGTTTAATAATGAAAAATGCAGGCCAAGTTAAGTATGCTGAGGTACATAATGGCGTATTGCTCGCTTTAGTTAACCACAAATATAGGTCAGATGAAAATCCCAAGTAAGGTTTTTGACCATATGCACCCCAACATACTTAACTGGATCTTGATTTTAACATCATAATTGATTGGTCTACGTTGAGGATGAAAAGTTAAAAGTTCTGTTTTTGTTGAATTCAGAGAGATCTTATTTTTAACACCAGAGAAACATATTGCTTACGGTTGGTTAAAAAGGACTTAAACCAAGATAACGGAAGGCCTCTAATACCATAATGTTTAATTCTCAGGGGAATCGAATGCTTTTTGAAGATCGACAGATATGGAGCAACCAAAGCTTCCTGAATCAAAGGCCTTGTAAATGTTTTATATAGATCAATGCATTTGTTGAATGTTTTGAACGAAAACAAATTTATAGAGAATATAGAATGCTGTTTGGTTCAAGACTTTTCTTGAAAATTTCACACCAATTTTTCTCTTGTCATTGACGCCTTTAAATGTCTTTACATGTTAGATAAGAGAGAAATGGCTGTGTAATTTTCAAACAAAAATGATAAGCCCTTTTGAAAGAGAGTGACCTAATTATATCAGAGATTTTTTGTGGAGTCGTAAGATTCCGGAAAAAAGGCTTAGGATTAGTTAGCCATTTGTTAAAGTGATTACTTGAAGGAGGAATCTTACATCTAATTTTGTCTGCAATGTTTGTAAAAAATGTTAAAACACTCGGCAACTTCAGCCGGCTGTCTGTTAAATTTTCAGCTTCTGTTTGCAAAGGAATTTCTTTTGAGAAATTGGAAGAAATGAGCTTTTTAACCCCAATCCAAACATTTTCCATATTGGCCGAGTTTTTAAGTAGTCGTAACAAAGATATGATTTTTGTAGAACTTATGAAGAAAAGCAAATCTAAAGCTAAAGTATTTATCTAATCTTTGAAAAGATTATCCCTCACACGAATCTCTTGCACGTTAGGTTAAATACTCGCCAAAGGATTGTAGAATTGACAAAATATTGGACTAAAATGTACTTAATAAATAATCTAGCTTTTGAGCTTTCTTTATCTTTTAGCCGCATGTTTTTCTCTAAACATACAATCATTATTACTACATAATTATTATTATCTTAAACAATTAACAATTAAACCTATAGAGATTTCGGGCACATAACTTTTTAAATGTTATTGTCATTTGAACAGTTATGCAAACGAGGGTGGGGATGTAATGAATTTATGAATCCTCTCTAACGGTCCCGAAGCTTTGCAAAAACATACCATAAATGATTGGTAATTAAAAAGCGGAATTGAAAGGATTAACTACCACGGAATGTCGTAGAAATGAAAAACAAACAACTTGTATGAAGTAATGCAATCTAATAGGAAGGCATGTGCACCTTAATGTGCATTTATCAAGGATAATGACTTCATTATTATCATTAAATCATACAACAAAATGAATTGAGATTTGGTCCTGATAACCTATTTAAAGAGAAAACTACTTTCGCAACATTCATTTAACGCAAATCGGTGTAAAGTTTGAGACGATTCATTAGCCAACCTGTTTACGTCAAAGTCAAGGTAATCATTTCTGTAATCTTAATTTTACCTTATTAGAAGGGTAGGGGTATTGTAGGGGGAGGGGAGATTCGTGTAAAAATTTCTTCAGGTTGAAATATATTTGGGAAAAAATTGCAAAATTAGTCACTTCCCCACGACTACAATAATTTATCTTCGAATAAATTTAAATCTTCTTCGCGCAAACTTGACTGTTAGAGATACTGTTATATAATGCACCGAAATTAAATTTTTGAAAAAATCTTAACGACCCCAAGTCGCATAAAAAAAAAATGAGGGGAAACTGCGAGTCGGGTAAAATAAAATTTGGGAAGATTTTGGTCGGCAAAAATGTTCAGTCATCCTTTCACATATTCAACATGCCAAAACGTTATTTAAAATTGTCAAACATAGTTTACAGGCTACGTACCATCACGACCATGCTCAACATTTTTCTACAAAGATTTTCATGCAGATTTATTTTCGTGGTTTAATCGTGTGCGGTTTTCTTAGTTTTTCTGAAGATTTTGGCAAAATCAAGATAAATTTAAATTTTGTGTCGATTTAGTTGGGTCGACTTAGCCGTTTTTGTAAAAACAATCGTAATTCTTAAATTAAAGAACGGGGAAAAAAACAATCAAAACATTAAAACTATAATTTGAAAAGACCAGTCAAATTATAAGTTTATTGGACCACTGATTTAGTTCAGCGGTTTTCTACAAAAATCGCGAAAAGCACGAAACTTATTAATGGATGGTACTGTGAATATATTTACAATTCCATAATTCTTTCTTGTGCACTATTTTCTTTCCAAGTTTTCTTCCCTTTAAGGTATCTCACAACAAATCTTTTACTTTACAAATACGTGTCTTTTTTGATAAGGAAATCTTTTTTCTCTGACCTTCAATATTCTTACGAAACCCCGAAAAGTAATAAGGGAGATTTTCTTATTGTCTCCTTATCTTTAATATCAGCTTCTATCGGTTTTGGTTTCGTCAGAAAGTGTTGGAAAACCAGCAGGCTTAAAGTCAATCAATTCAACTGTGGAGGATTTCTGATCGTTTATTTTTTAGCCAATAGTATTTAGTACAGTTGAGGCACGTGACTTTTTTCATAATGTCTTTCTATTTTTTTCCTTTCTTCTTTTAGCTTTTCTTTCAGAACCACACCTAACTTCTTTTCATCTTTTATCAGTTCTTTTATATTCTTATTACATCTTACCACCACTTCTCTGGTAGCAACTTCTATTCAGTTGTTCGTTGTGCTGTTTCTCGTATTGCCGTGTGTTTTGCGTCAGTTAATCGACACCTGTACTGTACACCTACAAATAACTTTTTAACGAGAACTGTAAATGTTTTCATATTTTGTCAGTCAACTAACATAGAAATTCTCAACAATTTGGTAAAGTTCCAAAAAATTGTTATGACTGATTTTTGGTCAAAAAATGACATTTTCACAAATTTGTCATTTTGGCACTTGCTCATAACTTTTGAACCAGTAATTTTATTGACTTCAAATTTTGCGAAGTTATTAACTAAGTCAATACCAAAGGAGTGATGTAAAAAAAAATTTAAATTGTGACGTCACATGGTCGATTTCCTGAATTTTGGTCATTTTGTTTTGTTTTCTGAAAGAGAAACTTTTGTGTTGTATGTGTATACCTAGCAGGACACAGGATCATGTGTCAAATGTCAAGTATGACATAAGGTAATGTCATAACGCCATTTTATGCTAGTGTATGGGCCTTCTTTTGAAGGTGTAGGTTAAGTCTTTAAAATTTTTATGAACACTTTGGCGCTTCATTTAGAATTAAAAATAAACTCTATTTTCTTATTAATTCGAAACCAATAAGAGCAGAAATATCTCTCCTACAAAAAGTGTTATTAAAAATCAAAAACACGTCGGCATTTTTGGTGATTTTTTTCAACTTTTTCAAATATTTTGAAAGTTCACATGGTAGTCTATCTCTGTGCCAATTTTCATGTAAATTGGATAAGATTTGCAGATTTTAGGCTGAATGAATGATTACAAGGTCATTCCTCTAAAAATTCAATATAGTACAAAACCCGAGCACTTAACGTACATGAAAAAGCCCAACTGGAATAGGTTTAATCTAAGACTAGCATCTAGTAGAATAGGAAAAGAACGTTGCCGAGGGGAATGTCGTGGTTGACAGCAACGCTGAGAAAGCTGTAAGACACCCAAACAACCAATACACACTCATTCCTGAGGTTGCTTAATTAATTCGTGAATGAGACTTTGAAATACGGTTTAGCTAAACATGAAAACAATAGTCGGAAAAAATTTGACAAGAAAAATTTTGATCTAGGTCAGGTCACCTGAAGAAAAAATTTTCAACAAATCGTTCAAACAATAAAAAGAAAAGAAACAATAGTATACAGTTAAATGTGCGTGACACAGTGGAATCTAAAGAAATATAAAAAGGGGTTAAATTGAGACAATGTTGGCAGAGTTGATTGAAAGCAGTCAAGGGTAAAAAGGACAAAATTTCCGTTTGGAAGACTTGCACAACAAGGTAGGCTTAAATATCTTCATATTCTTTGCTCTACAGCTCTAAGTGGGAATGGGTGGAAAGTTTCCTTATGATTAAAAAAAGAATTAATTACGTCTTAAAATGACAAACAGTGAGTCAGAGAAGGATCTTACATTTTTTTCGAAAATCATAAAGAAAAGAAAAGCAAATAATAAACCACGCAGCACTCCCGATGGCCTTTTAGTCGCCGACGAAGATCTGCCATTGGAGATTTCAAAATGGACTCTGTCAAGGACTGCTGGACAAAGTATAAAGTACTTTCTCGATAAATCAAAATCTACTCATGAAATGATATCATATGCTGGACTTTTCAGAAAAAACGGTTAAATGTCAGGGTCGAATGTATTTTAAGTTTGTTGTTGTCGCTTGTTTTTGTAATGGAGTGGCCATGCGTTTTACACAAGGATCAGTGGATTCATAATTACCTATGAAAGAATGATGCATTTATTTTCATTCACAACACAAAAAAGACATCAGCAGTTGACACCGATAAATTTTTTTGACATTTCACCTTTTTTTTCGTGCAAATCATGAAATTGGCCAAGTTTTTTAACACGATAATTATGTCAATTATTTTTTGTTGAGCTAATGAAAAGATTTAAATACTGGTGAATTAATCGTTCTATCATTAGACATATTTTTTCATAGATGTTTCTTCTACCTCTTCATGTTATTCAAGATTATAATCTGAAGTAATTGGACTGCGTCTGTTTATTTGATATCGTTTAATTATTTCAATTATTTAATTTGATTACATACCACCAGAATAGCCTCTTTCACGTTGAATAGTTTTTCACGGAATGAATGAAGGTCCTACTCTCATGGAAACATCTCCGGGCCCAATGCAGTGATTGCCAAATTTGTAGAATTCTTGTTTACGCATCCGGTGCCTTAACCAGTCGGCCACGGTAATCATAAAACCTATAATGCAAGTCATTAAAACATAAACTGCCACGTCAAAACTCTGAAAAAATGGTCACCCTATTTCATTTACTGTTTTCAAACACACTGTTTTTCTAATGTTGTTTCGTGATAAGATCATGCAGACGCAGACGTGACCCACTACTACAACATTTTTGAATTAAGTTTTGGCTCAGTGCCCAAACCCTCACAAAGCATCATTAAGTAAATATCCATTACCGTATGATGACCTTCCTTATCGTCATTGTCAGCTTGCCAAATGCAAATTGTTGACAATAGAAATACTATTTATAAATGAAATGCTAATTTCTTCCGCGTTTGCTTTCCTTTGACACTTTGTCACTTTCGCTTACTCTAAACATTATCTGCAGAATAGACTTTTCGGATATTTTTTGGACGCAATTTAACTATTTTTTCGAAAACGAGTTAGGACTTTATCGGCTCAAATACACGCTGTTTTTAATAAGAAACTGGCCCTAAATTATGCCAAAATGCTAAGAAAAACATCCACTCTGAAATTTCAAATCAAGATAAGAAATGTTTTTCCTAGGAGGTCTTCCAGACCAGTAATCAGTTAGATTAGAGCAGAGATCGGAATATATTCAATGGGAATTTTGTGCTCTAAAGAGAGTGTATACGAAGAAAACTTAGAAAAAGATCTTTGTTCACGAAAAGATTTTGGTAAATTATTACAAATTCCAGCTTGATCTTGGAAATTGTACAGACCACCGTGTTTAGTTTTCACACCATCTTGACTCAGACGAGTGTTACGTATATTTGACAGTTTTGAGTTTTAGATATGTTGGCCAATGCTGTGAGTTCAGCGCTTAATGTGTTGCCTTGGTAATACAGTCCACTCGTGGGAATTTTGATTTGGAAAAATAATATAAAGATGAAATTTGGCACACTTGGTCTATTCTATATGTAGATGACCAGACAAAAAATGCCCATTGATACTTCTTGTAGAAAATTAGAATGCGTTAAATCCCTCTGTAAGTTTAAAAAATGGCGCATTTCTCGTTTTCCGCAAGAGGTATCAATGGGGCTTTTTTTCTGGTCATCTACATTTAGAGTGGAGGCCATTTAAATATCCATAATGAAATTACCGCGGATTTGGGGGAGTGTCAGAAAAAAACCCATGTGGAAAAAGTCTCTTATCCAGAATATGGCGAATATGCAAACGATTTTTTCCGAAATTATTAGGAAATTGGGGACAACCTAGCGAGCGAGAGCAAGGAGAATGATGCTGTAATAGATAGTTAATTGAATAAATATTAAATACAAAGAAACCTTAATTTGTTCTGATCTTCTTAAAATCCCTTTTAAAGCCCTGTTTTCCAGTTGAAAGAATTTCTTTACATTTTCTGCACAAAATCAACGTTTATGAAATTAACACGCCAGTGAATTGCCGACTTTGAAGGGTGCAAAACGTTTGAAGGATTTCAGAGTCATTAAAGTGCCATAGAAAGCTTTTAGAGTAGCGTTCACGTGATCGGACGAGTTCAGTTTTTCATCAAAGGTCAATCCGAGTAGCTTCAAAGATTCACAGTGTTCGATTGATTTCATTTTAGCACGCAGTAGGTAGCATTTGTTTTTGTTAGAATTTCTTGAGAAGCTCATGAATTTCAAATTGTCGTTGTTGAATACTAAGACATCATCGTCGGATCATGAAATAATGGTACTGATAATAATTTAGTAAAAAGGATAAACATTAAATTTCCAGAAACCTTAATTGATAGAGTTGTTACGGACGTATTTTATCGCGCACCACGTACATGTACTTGCGCTCACAGGTCAATCGGAAAGAATAAGTTACGTTATCTTTATACTTGTGCCGCGCTGACGGTTTCTGCAGAAATTCTTTGGTTTTTAATTGTAGAAGCGTGTGCCAGTAGGTAATAAGCGAATTTCGGATTATTAGTCCAGGAAAAACGGCCAAAAACCCACCTTTTAGTACACAATTGAAACTATACTATTTTACGTCCCCAAAAATATCTAGAACACATTTAAAGGTGGTTTTTAAGCTAGATAGGTGATAAACACCCTGAAATTGGGCCTTTCAGGGGGTTTTTAAGGCTGTCAATGGTCCTTTGAAATTTTGATAAGGTTCGAGGTTTTAAATTCTGACTAGTCCAATTGATGAAAAGTAGATAAGAAAAATGTGGCCGTTTGTCTAATTTGGAACATTTAATGCTGAGATATGAGCAATTAAAGGCCAAAAATTAGTCATTGTTATCTATTTTTTGCTGACGTCAGCAAGTTAAAAGTAAGTGTATGGATCATGAAAATTATTTCAAAAACTTGGCCGTTCATAGTACTATCAAAAAATGGTATAGTTTATGGGGTTTTAGTTATTGCACTTTGAAAATTGAAGAAAGTGCTTAAAAAGTGCGGGGTAAGCAAAATTCTGCGATAATCCCTGACGTGTAACAAGGAATAACTTCGATAACGCTAACTAAACCAGTTAACAAATACAATACTAACCACTAAGTTCGATACCGGAATGTAGCTCTTGGTCTTCGCACCTTGCAAGCTTGCGAGATGCACTCTCCGGTAATGCCCTCGTTAAACGGTTGTACTATTGTATTATTAACATTGCCCGCTACAAGGTATAATCTAAAACCAACCAGAATTAAGCGTCAGTTGTTCTTTATGCAGGGGCAGATAGAGACTATGTGAAAGTTGTGATTTCACACAGTTAAGTAGTCTAAAATTACCAAAATCGGGAAATTTTATAGACATTTCGGGTAGAATCGGGGAAATTTAATCAGAAAATCGGAAAAGATTTTCACATGGTGGTTTGAAGAGTCTGTATCCGCCCCTGTTATGTGCTCGGTTACCAGGGTAATAGTATTTGATGTTTTCATAATATTTGATAATTTACTTTATCACCAACTTTTTTATTTTCAAAGCTATGTCGACCTTTACTAAAAATTCCTTCTTTTATTGACTATAAACCACGTTATCTAATATGAACCGCTTATAAATTATGACGTCACTGAAGAGCATTGGTATTTCCAACTTAACAGGAAAATCACGCGAAAAGTATTCCGTTTATGCTCACTATTTCATCCGAAACAGGAACCTGAAACATGTTAGAATATTAAGATATTAAGAAGAATCTTTTGGTGGTTATTCAACCAAACCATCAAAATTGACGCAATTTGGCGGCGGAGTTGATTTTGGCGGTTTAAAAAGACGGCTGTTCAATTACACGCTTTTCTTTTTATAAGAATACGCTTTATAAGAATGTTCAAGATGAAATTGGCCAAAAAAGTTAAGAATGTCTTAAGAATATTGCCATGTTAAGATTTCTAAAGTTCAAAATTTATTTTGTTAAAAACATATTTCTTTTGATACACTTTATCTACTACTTTAGTTTACTACATATAACATTGTATATACATTCCATTTATGAACATAATGTCTTGGGGTTTGTGTTACCTAAAAGTCTTTTTTGTTCCTGGATACGAAAAGTTAGGTATAGCCTTAAGAATCTACTTAAGAATGTAGTAGGATGATTTCGACTAAAAAGTTAAGAATATCTATCATGAAACAAAAAACACCATTTTTATAAAAGAAAAAGCGTGTACATTTGATATTTCCTAGAATTATTATTTTATCCTTCCTGGAATGACTGCTAGGAACAGTAAGGTATCCATTTAAATGCTGGTGCCATACATATTCATAATTGAATTTAAAACTCTTTATGGTCCTAGACCCCTGGGTAGTGACATAGGAACTCCGTACACCATGCACCAAGAGCGGTCCGTTCCCGGTCAAAACAGACTATGCCTACAGATTCTCAAAAGCTTGAATATTCCGGCACAAAAGTTCAATTTCAATTTGTCTGAAATTTACGGCGCATCGCTCATATACGCCTTTTAGACAGAGGGTGAAAATGTTGAACTTTTTTAAGGAATAAAAAATCGCCGAAATCGCTCAGTTGTCAATATCACTTCCAAAATGATCTGGTCACCTAATTATCAAAAAAAAGAAACTGACAAATAGTTTGCTAAAAATAGATACATTTAACTAACCGTGAAAAAAACAAATTTATGAATATATCAGTGAGTACCTTTAAGACAGAGCAAGTATTTCAGAGATATCGAACACGTAAGTCTATACTTTTGTCATCGAATGAATTTTAACGATAGCTATAAATAATATTTCTGAATACACATTTTTTTTATAGAAGTATATGAAATTCAGAGCTGAGCCTCAAATATGTTCATCTTGAAACTCAATTATCTCTAAATATACATTGAAAGGATTACAGGCTTAAATTTTGGCGTACTGCCATATAACTGTCAATGTATCAAGACTGACATGGGGCCATCCATTAAGTACGTACGCCCAAATTTCTAATTTTCAGACCACCCCTCCCCCCTGTACGCTCTCTGTACGCTTTTGGTCTAACAATACCCTACCCCCGTACGCGCGTAGTTTTTCCAAGAAAGATGGTTTACAATAACTAACTTCGAAAGGCAAATTGAGAGCATTGTTGTTTGATTAATGAAAACAAAACATAAAAAAAATTTTTTATAGCGTACGTACGCCTCCCGTTCGACAACCCCACCCCTCCCCCATACGCTTTTATACGCTTTTGGTTAGACTACCCCTCTCCCCCTCCGAGCGTACGTACTTTATGGATGGCCCCCATATGAAAACACTTAAAATTTGAAACGGTAGAATTTTTATATCAAAATTATGGAAAATGTTTGACCCCAATTATGACAAATTTATTGACGCCCATCAGATAATTAAACTTGATTTAATCATGAAAGTAATTACACGTTTTTTTATAAGCATATGGAATATGCTCAACCTCAAATATGCTTATCTTGCAACGCATAAACACTGGTTGGTCTCTATGACTACAAGCTTGAATTGGTCCTAAAGCCAAGCTCTTTCATTATATTCAGTTATTTTAAATTTCAAAGTTAAAAAATTCAGAGTAAATTTTAGCCTCGATATGCTTATAGACGTTACACAAAGTATTTTGAAATTTTAACGGATATAATGCGTCTAATAAGGTTACTGAATACTTCAAACAACAAACATTTCGTGCTTTAAGTCACGGAGCATTTGACAGATTACTATAACCTATATGGTGATTTGAGAAGCATTTCAAAACAATTCATAAAAAATTTGAAAAAATTTGGATTCATCATGTCAAACCACTTATGTCAAATCATCATGTCACACCACTATGTTTTCATTATAATCGCTAAACATTCCACAAGAATTCAACATTTTTATATTCAATCAGTTTCTATAATCAATCAACTTATGGGGTGCTGACGTTGCAGCTGATCAAATGATAAACCTAATTGCAATATTTTAGTCACAAAAAAATATAGTCCCTCTTTAAGGATTTTACATGAAAATGCCTTTTCCTTATCAAACTACTATATGAAAGATAAAGATATTCCTAGAGTTACTTCATAATCATATAATTTTGTCATCAAATCTCAATCGATCTAATATTAGTTACTTTCAACCCAACCGATTGGGTACGACTGGAACCCAGTCTAATATTTTCTTCTGATGTAGCACTTAGAGAAAGGTCCTATTTCGCATTATTCGAGTTTTCTATAGAAACGCTTGTTACAAGTGTTTGATTAAGCAAGCAAAATATTGTCTCGATTTGTCGTTCTTCCAAACACTTGTACAAGCGTTTCTATAAAAAACTCGAATAATGCGAAATAGGACCTTTCTCATACTCTATAGACAGTACTGTACATAGAGTATAGTATATAGTAGACGTCATGAGCTGATAGTAATCCTTATCTATCAACCTCATCATTCTGAATAAATGGAGAATGGAATGGACATTTTTAATGTTCGGTGTTTGGATTAGGCTTGTTGAGGATAATTCGTTACAAAGGAATTCAAAATGTACAGCCTTGTATAATAAGTAAATTTTAAACTCAACTTTTCTCAAGACTGAAGATACAATTGAATAAATTCGGTACTAGTAGGAACTTAGTATGGAGTCTGCTGTTTACATTCAAGCTGAATAAATGGGTCGATTGATTTTCATCGTAAAGTTTTTGGAAGTAAATTACGTGAGTCATCACATAAAGTATTTAACTATTTCAATAGGAAAAATTTTCTGGAAACAAGAAAATCACCAATTTTTTCAGATAAACAAATAGCTGTTCTTGCTAAATTCGAAATTCATACTACAAACCACCAAATTAAAATAGATAAGGTGATTTTAGTGATCGTAAAATCATTAACTTTTTTTACAGTATATCTAAGGTAGGTCGCGCAAGGCTGGAGGAGGAAACGAGGAGAGTTTAAAAATTATCAAATGTGATTTCCTTTTGCATTGACATTATAAATATAAAATGAATTTGTAACTACTTTGATGACTTTCCCCTCCTCCATCTACATATAAATATGCCATAAGCATTTGTATCTTCAACGTCACGTTCAAATTCTTAACTATAAAATTTGGTGAAAATGATGAAAATATGACGTCACAAGGAATAAGCAATTTGATTAACCCGTAATCGCATAATCCTTACTCGTCTACGAGGTAGTATGACAGTCGTATGAATATTAGTAGTATGACAAGCAAACTTGATAGTGGTGAGACATCTTACCGAAAAGGTCATTTGTGTAAAAATTATTCATCTATCATAAACGGTTATCGAAACAACAACATGTTCCGCATTAGTTTAATAATGAACTTAAACATTCGGGTACTTAGGCAACTTAAGTAGGCAATAAAGTGTATTGAATATCCATTGCAATACTTTGCCTACTTCAAATGCCTTAAGTATCTGAATGTACACATCAACTTGATTTGGTAATGCTATAATACACTGACAAAATCAATTAGAAATAACATTTGTTTTGGTCAACAACATTCAAGAAGAAATGTAACGGAAGAATTGTGTAATCCATTGTCAATTTTTTATTTAGATCACAAAAATGTTGGTAGAAGCCATCATAATCATTCTCACAGTCTACACAATCATCAACTTGTGGAACAACTCATCAAATGGTCAATGGAAGAACAACAACCTACCTCCATCACCATCAAGGTTACCTATCATTGGTAACATACATCATGTCATTGGAAAAAAAATACCAATTCATCAAACGTTTACCGAATTATCAAAGAAACTTGGTTCTGTTTTTACATTTTGGTTTGGTGACCGTCCTGTAGTTTTCGTTAATGATTACCATGTTGCAAAGGAGTTATTACTTTCTTCTAAATGTGATGGGAGACCTCAAAGAGAAGCTGGAAAAACTGTTTCTCGAAATTTCCAAGGTCAGTACGAAAACAGCTTCAAACTATAATCAAACTTCAAACATAATAAGTCATTTTTGTCGAAT
This sequence comes from Darlingtonia californica, assembly GCA_032270445.1. NCBI lineage: Eukaryota > Viridiplantae > Streptophyta > Magnoliopsida > Ericales > Sarraceniaceae > Darlingtonia > Darlingtonia californica. Next base: position 8,494 of record JAUBWS010064410.1, on the reverse strand, counting down.
ATTGCATTAAGTTTCTTACTTTATCGTACGTGAGATGCCCATTAAAGAAGAAGAAAATGAACGTTTTAACATTTGTTTCTAATTTTCAGGACTTATTGTCACAGACGAAGAAGTCGCAGTAGAGAAAAGACGTGCTCATCTTCATCAAGCGTTAAAATTCCACGAACGAGGCCAGTTCATCAAAAATCTTCAAATAGAATCAGATCATTTAACCAATATTATCAAATCAAAATTGACACGATCAAACATTATTGATATTACTGATGACCTCGCGTTAAGTGCAAACAACATATTTATGCAATTATTGTTCAACAAGAGATTCACGACAACTGATGGATCATTCGCAACACTTCAACAACTGCTACTATTTCTTATGAAAGGATTAACCTTGTCCAATCTAATGGAAGGGTTTCCTGCTCTTCGTAGTATCCCACTTGGACGTTTTATGTTTCTGAATTACTACGTCAAAGGAATGTTCAAGATCATCGGTGAAGAGTATGACAAACATATCAAAACATTTAATAACAAAAAAAAATCTGACTTGACGGACTTGTTGATCAGTAAAGGAGATTGTTTGACGAGAGGCAATGTTGAAGTACTGTTGTCCGATACCTTAGTAGCTGGTATTGACACCACCTCAAATTCCCTCAAATTAATTGTTTACAATTTGGCAAAATACAGTAATGAGTCAGAAAAATGCAGACACGAAATCGACGAATTGACTAAAAAAAAAGATGAAGTATCTCTGGATATTATTCAAGAGTGTCATTACACGAGAGCTTTTGTTTATGAAAGTCTACGGAAGAACAGTATAACTCCGATGGGGGTCCCACATAGAACAACCACAGATGTCTACGTTGAAGGTTACACAATTCCAAGAAACACTACCATTTTCTTCAATATACACAGTATGCACAGCGACGAAGTTTTATTTGACAAACCTAGTTTGTTCAAACCAGAGCGATTCCTGAATGAAAATGGTGAATATAGGAACATTGAGGGCTTCATGGGATTCTCGGCTGGTCGAAGAAGTTGTATTGGTCAAACGTTAGCTGTAAAATCACTCATGTTTCTTGTTATTGAGCTGATTAGACAATTTGACTTCATTTTACCTGAAAGTGAACAAAAACGTGAAGATTTTGAATACGAAACCACGCTGAAAATGGACAATTTCAATGCTCAGATCTCTGAAAGGAAAAGAGAATAAGAAAGGAACTATCATCAACGACCATTCAAATACTGTCATATGTATTACAATTTAGTACTACTGTGGCTAATCAATGTTCGAAAAGAAATAAAGGGTATCACTTCAAAAAAAAGAATAATAAATCTCTTGACATAAACTGGAGGTTGTATGTAATATGTATATACTGTATTAACCTTGGTTAACTTGTAAAGCTTTATCATAAAATATACTCATAATTTATCACGAAGAACTAAGCACAGATAAGATTGAATTTCCTAAAACATTTTTCATTTAATAATTAACTCTTTCACTGCCAAAATATTTACAGAATTTGGTAAATTTGATGACCAGGGACCATTGTCTCGTGCATGGGTAACAGAGATCCTACCCATCCAGAGGTCTAAGAACGTAAAGAAAAAATTCAGCCTTATCTACGTAAGTGACCTTGGCAATCGAAGGCTTAATATAAGAAAGGGCGTGAACTGAAAGAAATAGGGAGAAAATTGTTTTCCCATCACTTAATACAATCATGTTATCTTATGCCTTGCAGAAAACATTTAAAAAACTAACAAGAAAGGGGAGAACTAACAAGAAAGGGGAGGAGGCGATCAATTGGCGGACGAGAGAAATGTAAGCAGACCTACATCCATTCATAAAGATATGAAATGATTGGAATGGCAACTTTGCGTCTCTATGCAAAACGACTTTGCAATAAAATTGTGATGATGTTTTCAGACACGTCTCCTGTCATTAATCATACGACATCATCATTCCGAGGCTTTATTTGTTGAAGCTATCATGTCACATCCAGAAAATCCTGCATAAAAACCCAGTACTCATTTAAAAGAGTTTGGTTTCTAAATAATTAAAGTTTCTATCTTTAAATCAATATTCTGTGGTAAAATAATGCCTAATAAAGCAAGTAAAAATTCTTTTGTTAATCGCTGTAGAATTTCATTGTTTGAATAATCAGTGATTTCCAGCTTTTCCACTTTTAAGAAAAATTCATTGTTGTTAGCCGTATTTGTACTGAGACGAACTAATCGTCTGAGACGAATAAATCGTCTAAATTATCAATTTACTCGACAGTATGAATGCGACGAAAAAAGACATTTCTTTTGTTAGACGAACTATTCGTCTCAGACGATTAGTTCGTCTTAGTATAAATACGGCTATTGTAAAAAGCGGTTCTAAATGTGAGCCAAAGATCGCTTTTCAAAAAAAACCCACTTACAATAAAAATAGAATAAATTTCCCTCGGGTCAAGATTAATTTGTCACTCCATTTATTTCAGATCTCCTTGGGCCATTAATTGAAAAAGATTTCGGACCCAAAAAATGTCAAAAATTTTTTCATTTAATAAAGCTATTTCGGATCTTAAACATTTGAGGCAGCAAAAAATTTCAGACGTCCAAAACTTTTTTATGCGAAATTCTTTGTGCATCTATGTATTTTCTGACCATGATTGTATACTAATCGATTTCTTGTTGATGTTAAATCGTTTCAGCATATTTCAAATTCACTTTACCACTCTTTTCATAATTATATCAATTAGGATGGAGAAATGACCATACAATACGTAAATGTTTTTATCATCATCAATACAAACGATACAAACGTTGACTGCTTTCTTTAGTAATATTTCAATATCCGTCTTATTGCAAGGAATGAAGACAGTTACAAGTTCTTTTCCTAACGGTAGCGTATATACACATCTATAAACACATCGTTTCTATTCACCGTGAATGATGGTTAACTTTTCTCTGTCGGTATTTGCAGTTCCCAAATCTAAAAAAAAATATGAAACAAGTGATGCCTGACCAAACAATTAACATAACTCTCGCTGCTTTGGATTTCAATCTCGAAAGGTTTTTCGTGGGTGAGACTAACTCGAACAAAATCATAGTCGTATAGAAATTGAAGTAAAATCGTATTAATGGAATAAATTCCAAATTACTACAATCATTTCGCCAGATGCATTGAAGAACTGCATTTTCAGAAAAAAGCAAATGAGATCATAAAAAGTGCAAAATAAAATAAACCCAACTTAAGTTCAAATGAAAATCAGTTTTGTAAAGCAAAGCTCTAACTTAAATCCAGTCCCATCTTCGCCAATTTTGGGACTTTCCCCCAAAGAACCCGGCAAAAATTTTATGGCTTTGGTAAATTCAAAGGATGGTCTCCTTAATTAAAAAAAAGCCTGTATTCGTAGTCACTGTCTATGTAGTTCCAAATTACAGAATTTGCAATCTTGCATACCTGAATATAACTTTCTGATAATGTAATCATTGGTGGAAGAATATCTTTCAAGTGCAAATCCTGCACTTCAAACCATTGTTTATTTCCTTTGTGTAGCACATACAACTTGTAATTGCCTTTCCCTTGACCTGAACAATTAAAAAACGTGCTCCTACGTCAAAAGAACAATCAAATACCTCCAACATGGAGGCGACCATAATGGATCTAGTCCATCTCAAAAAGATGTTTTTGATTTGGAACAATTAAATATGCACCTTTATATTACATATGAACGATTAAATCTATGCAGAATTTCACCGAATTTCAGGAACCAATCAAAAAAAAGGTTCGTCCAAAATTTCGTATTTTGACCCCTCTCCCTTGTTCGCTTTGAAAAAAATAGAGATGATGTCATAAAACAATACTTGTTTGTTTTTTGTCTTACTCCTCCCCTCTCCTTGAACGAACGTATTTTTTGAGTGGTCCCTTGACAAAACTATCAAACAATCGAATCTACAACAACTTCTTAACCTCAGAACATACTTAAAACCCAAGATTATTGACTGTGCGAATGCGCAATTTGCATAATTATTCACCAAGTTCATGTATTTTTTACCTGGTTCACCTTCGTGAGAAATGTTGGCAATCAAATCATAACACGTGTGTGGATGTGCTTTCTGAATTTCTTCGTCTTGTGATAGAAATTCACGCATATCCAATCCCCTGGGAAAAATACCAAATATGTGTCAATTATTACATTTGGGGTTCCCGAAACAAAATAAAACATTTAAAAGAGACAAAATTGGGTACGTCAAGATTACCAATCAAGTATAAACAAGTATAAACACTTATATAAAATCTTCTTCTTTACGTACGTACATATAGTAGCTTGTGGGGAGCGTACGAGGATAAAATAACTGCCGATAAGTTTTTTAATTGTAACCTAGAGTTACTCTTGAGTCCCGAATAATAGGAGGGGGAGGGGGGGGGGGTATTGGGTTGGAATAATAGGTAGGTTGTAACTTTTATTGAATGTTAATAACAATGGAGTTGGAATAATAGGGGCTTCATAAGAAATAGCAATGCAGTGTATTACTATTCGGAAATCGAATGGCGTCCGGGACTGCGCCCGTGTTTGTCGAATAAAAAAAATTGTTACACGAAACAACGTACCACCATCAAGGCTATCTAGTCCTTTCTGACAAAAAACAGAACGGGTCAAGAATCGAGTACTTTGTATCAATGAAAATCATTTTTATGTTCTTTGTTTTATGTGGAATGATAGAATCCACAGATAGAGAGTTTTGTAATGAAGAAGAAAAAAAAGTCTCAAACTACAAGGACATGATAAATCAGTTTTCGTCTTTTTTTTCTATATTGTCTTGCCGTCGACTTTTCGCCACTAGCGGCTGCTTTGCTTTAAACAGAATCGCATTTTTTTCAAGCCGTCTTAGGTGCTGTGATCCGTAGCTTAATAATACAATGAAATTGCTCATTTATTTATTGACTAAATCGCATCAATATCCACCTGCAAGTAACTATCCAAATTCATTCATCTATCAAAATCATGGTCAAGACATACGTTGACTTACTTAACAGGAAAATTGATGATGGTTGGGTTTTTCTCCACAAAAAATGTATTGTTGTTAAATCTCTAAATGTTAGAATTATAATACGAGATTCAAAAATTAAATTAAAATAGCGGGAAACGAAACTCTTTGAAGCTATTTTTGGATGTGATTGGATAAGTTAAAGAGGATTTTGTTATTGTATAAGCTCATAATATGCTTAGAATTAAGCTGATCCTTATGCTAGGGTTTCGATAGATATGTTTAAAAAGCTGATGCTTATAAAAAAACTGCTGTAAACCAAAACTAAATCTCACCTTAATAAAGAGAATCATGTATTTTGGTAACTTTGTTAGGCTGAATCTTTTGACTGTACTATCATAGTATGTTTTGTATTCCTATCATGAATAAGATAGATTGTTAGTCAACAAATCTCTGAGGATATAGTACTCCTACCGAACAAACCAATAAAGTTTTCCGTAGTAAAGTCTGTAAAATATGATTGGAAGAACGAGTCATCTAGAAATACTTGTCTCGAATATTCACATAGACTTGCTACGGAAAACTTTAGTGCTCTTCAAATGCAAATGTTTAACAGATCTACACGAGTACGAATAAACCGACAGGCTCGGTTACAGAGTTGATTATTGGTATAATTCAATCGATTTTATAAAAATAAAATGATATATTCATTGTATTGACAAAAAAAAGAAAAAGATCTTACTTTCTCCTGGTATCCATTGAATTTTTGTAACAAACTCAATAAAGGGACCTGAAATCAAACCAGAATTTAATTTAAAGGAATGGTGCATTTTATTCAACATAAGCTGCGTATGTTTAAGTGTAAAATTTACTCCATTAACTTCAAACTTTCATGACGTATTAATTAGACGTGTCGTCGATAATAATAGCGAGGTTAAGCAAACCAAAATCTTCAACGTATGACGTTGCATAGCCGTTCTGGAAATTAGCATTTCAAGCAACTTTCAGCACCACAATCGATCAGTGTCTAAGTTCGGCTGCCGATGCGTCGTAGAGTTTGGTTTGCTTAACCTCACTAATATGAAACAAGACAAACATTTCCGTAATGTTTAGAGGTTGTGATGGTAAATTGCAATACCTCATGAACCAATTATTTTCGCATTAACATAAATATCAATCATACAGGAACAAAACGAAGGTACTTTAAAAGAGAAAATCAATCATACCTGTGGAATTGTATTTTGTTCCAACTGATCCTGAAAATCAAAGATGAATAATATTTTTTTTCAAATTAAACACAAATAGGAGAAGAATTTTAAGAGCAACAAATCATATCGAGAAAATCAAATAAACAACATTTTTGATAAGCCTAGTGTCAAACGGTTCAAACATTGTTAGACCCAACGACAAACATTGTTGGATCCAACATATGCATCATTTGACATCCCTTCTTCTAACATTTCAAAAAGAAGACATTAAACTTTAGAAAACCTGTGACGTTAATTAAGCTGACAAGTCTTCCATTATTGTTGGAGGATCATGCGAAACGGTTCCAACATTATCTATCATCCAATGTTTTTGGGCAAACATTTTGGTCTTGTTCAAAGACTCATTTTAACATTTTGGAGTAAATCGTTGGATCCAACATTGACGTTTAAAGGAAGTCAAACTGTTCACGCAATGTTGAATCCAATAAGGCGTAATGTTGGATCCGACAATGTTTGAACCGCGTTTGACACCGTCGTAAAATTACTTTATCATATGCATATCCAGAAGTAGTGTATCAACACTGACATTTAATATTTAAAACATATTCATGATATCCTCGATATCCTTGTTTCCATGTTTTCCTTCAATGTAACACCAAACGTTATAAAAAGTATCATCTGTTTGTCAGTTGATGGTAACTCGAGAAATATCTAATGCTACTCCTTGAAAGCATTACATCTTTGAACAATTAAATGGTGTAATAAGTGCTTACTTTAAATAACGGTGACGCAGGAATATCCAAAGTTAAGTACAAAAATGGTGAATTGGCTTCCGTTTCTGAAAAATAAGCCATGGAATACACTGACTGAGGTGGATCTTTTTTTATTGAATAAAAACTGTTTCGGGAGGTGTGTACGGCGAAATATTTCCCGCAACCAAAGTACAGACAGAGCTTGCGAGGCAATTGATGACAGAGCATATCAGTTATAGTTATCATGATGGACCGCTCCCTAGTGCATGGGTCAAGGATCCCCAAGGGATCCAGAACCGTAAAAATTCCGTGGCAAATATGTTTCATGTCATGTAGAGTGCCTTGGCGTAGTCTGGATGCCATATCTAATTTTACCTCTTCCCACAATCTCAGAAGGAAAAATGAGTTTATCGGTCACAGGGAATGAGACGGGATCCCATCTAGCCTCCTGTTCCTGGTTTCATTCATAGTAACTCAGGAACTAAAACAGACGCCTTAACTTGAAGATTTGAAACTTGAAATACAGTTAAGAACTTTCCAATACAGTAATGTTGTAATTGCATGCAATAAAGTTAAGTTATGTTTGCCGAGATTTGAATGAATTTTGTTTAATCGATTTGGATTTTGAATACCAGGAAAACTTTATGGGGTTGAAAAGGGTTGATGTAAATTGGTTAATTAGGTAGCAAAATATTTTGTTCTATACCTTTGTACTCTTCATGATCTTTCAATTTTTCAAGTGCTTCTTTGTCCTTAAACGAAAGATAAATAAATCGCTTTTGATCGAAATATTGACCGAAAAAGCCTTTGATAGCTGGAATTCTAAATTTCTTTATTAAATCTATCAAACTACCTAGTCAAACATAACTCCTTAGTGTTTCTTTCAAGTCGTTTTTAAATTTTAGATTTCGTTGTAAAAACTTCTTTTTTCTATGAACAGGTTTTTCACAATTTTTCGGTTCTTCTCCTGTTATGTTTAGTTTTTGATAGTTTGGAATGGGCGTTCCTAAAGAATGTCAGCATTACCATTGAATGGTAATGTTTTTTTAATGTTCCTATACCATTAAAATTCAATTTGATCCTTAGGCATTTCGTAAACATATGTCGTAATCATTACTGAATGTTAGTTTTCTCTCCTGCTGATACCATTCGAAGTTTGAAGCAATGTTTAATTGCCGTTTGCACATGGTATGCAAAATATGTATTATGAGTCATTTCCCAGCATGAAATCCTTTACATAAATGAATGCGAACGGAAATCAAGCAAAAACATCGTGTTTACCTTGTGGCCCATGAAACAGACACCTAAAAGTTGACAGACATTTTCAGCCCAACTCAAAGTCAGATTTTTAGCCTCTTAAAGGACATCTTTTTTAGGAAAGTTGGTCTAGTTGTGCGGCCCAGTAACTTTAGAAACAAACTCTCTATGCAAATGGATTGCCAGTTCTATCTGGTTCCATTGGGTCCCCCCCCCCCCCCCACCTCTCCTTTTGAATGTTCCCATACCATTAAAATTCAATCAAAAATATCGTGTTTACCTCGTGGACCATGAAATAGACAC
>JAUBWS010064388.1:0-14892 GCA_032270445.1 Darlingtonia californica | reverse complement strand
TCTGTTTGCAGTTGCGATTTAATTACTTTTTGTATTAACTGGGTCATTAATCTCCATTCAACTTTCTCTTAATTGATTGTTATAGATTTAATTGAAAGGTCTCATGCTCAGAATTCTAATATTAGTTCAAATATTTTTCTTAAAAAGTTAAGAATGATATATTTGAAAAGAGCATAAGATTATCTTCTTTCTGATATAAAAATCGCATCTTTTAGCTATAAATTTTAGAAGATATACTTGCTTAAAGTATGGGTTCCGTTTTTTTCAGGACACACTGTATATATTGATGCGTGATAATAAATAATTACAAATTTTTGTGACTATTTTATATTTAAGACAATAACGTAATAAATAAAGTTTATTATTCAATGAATAGGGTGCGCTTCACCCTACACCCTTAGATTACAATATCTCGAGGCCTTTTAGAAGAAGTACTTCTAGTTAAGCTACGTACGGCAGGGAATTATTTTCCGTCTTGCTTTAGGGTCTGGTACAGTTGAAGGACCTTAGCACGAGCACTCCCGGCAGTACCACGAATGGTTGATGACAATAAACAACCTTGTTGAACACCAATCGTGACCTTATACCAACTAGTGATGCACCCCTTGGTAATAACTGTTCAATCGGTTTCCTCGTATAGGTGCTCGATAATGTTGTTTACCTTTTCACAACACCAAGCCGGACAAGAACCAAAGATTCAACTGCAACTTTTATCACTTCTATTGCGATGTTTTCAATGCTTATTACTTAATAACGGTTCCTGCTCTTCATTGCATCTCTTTTTATGTCACTGATTCATATTATATGCCTCGTATTAACGATAATCCATGGCCAAGCGTTTAATTAATTCACTGTCAACTGCGAGTATACTCAAATACAGAACCAACTGTAACCATCGCGGATCATCATCACCTGATGACAATAGATAATGACAATTAAATGACTTTACACTCTCCTCCTGAAATTTTGCCACCCTTCTAGATCCGCGCCTGACCAACCCATAACTTCTGATCAATTTTTCATCGATGCAGGATCCGTGTACTTATATGTCAATTTTGAGCAGTTTCAGTTATTCAAGAGTCGTTGAAATATTTATAAATACCAAGTTTTGCATAGTTTATCACTTTTACTGCTTCGTCAAACGTCTCTATGGCAATTTTAAATTGTTTTAATTGCTTTTATTAAATTTGTACGGATAAATACTTTTAGAACATTTTTTTGTAACATTTATAGCCTGATGATATACAAGAAGTAAAAAAATAATTAAAATAAATTATATTTTATAAAAGTTTGTTTTTATTGCTGATAAAAAATTATGTTATAGAAAGTAACTAAAAGGTTAAATCATTCAAATTTGGTACCACAGCCAAATAGCCGTGTACAGGCGCGGATCTAGAAGGGTGGAAAAATTACAGAAGGAGAGTGATAAGTTATTAAATAATCATTATCTATCACCTGATGACAATCGATAATGACAATTAAATGACTTTACACTCTACTCCTGTAATTTTGCCACCCTTCTAGATCCGCGCCTGGTGTAAAATGAAATAGTTGTGAAAATAAGACTCGGGCCGATATAAAGTATAAATAAAGTATTTCCGTACGTGGAAATTTTTGCAGCATCTAAAAATTTTGACAAAACTAATTTTTTTATCAAAAGGGGGGGGGGAGGAGCGGATATATCATCACCCAAAGAACTAACAAAAAAGAGCTCTTTCGTAAAAATGAATAATAGAAAAATTTTCCTTTTACCCTTATTATTCAATCTAGGTGTGAAAAATTGAAATTTAAAGTTTGATTTGATAGAATGCGCAAGTCCTCTGCGGGGAAGGGTACTCAACCAATGAAACATACCTAATGGTAATAAAAAGGTTAAGAAAAATACTTACAAGAAACACTTTCCCTTTAGGTTTTTTAACACAGGACCTTTGACGTTCAATATCTTCAAAAAGTACAAAACCATACAGTAGTGCTTTATGTATACATGTATAATACAGCTTAATGAGACACACCGTAAATTTCTTGATGGCCGCAATGAGACAAAATTATGAATGAAGGCTCAATGAATCATTACTCAGAATTCAGAAAATGTAGAGTCTGTATCAGAAAGATCGTAATTGGCACTAGCGTATCTAGGGTAGGTCGCGCAAGCAAGGAGGAGAGGTGTTAAAGTTATTAAATCGTAATTTTCTATGGCATCAGCTGACTGCATAATGACATTTTGAAGACTTTGATAGCATTTTTCTCTCCTTCTGAAAGCGCGACCTACCTCTGGCTACGCCACTGATTGGATATAACCAAATCCTACATCAAGTGATACAATAAATTCTAATAAATAGGTTTTTTTTGAGCAAGAGTATGTAACCCAAGTCCTTCGATCAAACTGTTGACCGTTTCATAATCGTCATAATTTGTTACGTTAGTAACAGCCATAATAATGGCACCAAACTTTGACAGAAAACACTGACTTCAGCACGTTTTTTCGCCATCTTGGTCGCAAAGAAGCATCCCATTTTTATAGTTCTGGAAACTACGTCTTGTTTGCTTTGTTTCAAAAGTTATAGCTCATTGAAAATTACACTTATTTTCTTCGCAAAAAAAGCAGTACTTTGGCAGGCAGATAAAGTACTTACGTCACCAAAAAAAAATGCTGACTTAGAGACATTTTTTAATAATTTTGGGAACTATAGCTACATAACGTACTTGTAGCGTGCCAAAAATGGGCAATTTTCCTAAAAAAATAAATCAGGGGGCAATTTTTACCAAAATCTAGGTCAATTATAACAAGTTGGTATTTTCTGTGAAGAAGATATCATAAAAACAATTACATATTTTCGTGTGAACAATAAAAAAAAAGTTAGTCGGTCTCCGATAAATATCGTTGATCTTTCTTGCTCAATTTGATCAACACACTTTACTCGAATGAAAACTTTGTAGATTGTAATTTATTAAATTAACATGCAACGTTTAATATCTTTCTCTCTAAGTCTGATAATGACATTTCTAAAAAGGTCATGCAGTAAGGTCCTTCGGGGAAAATTGTTAATCAACTCTAAACGTTTATTGCGATTGACAGAATGTCTATTCAAGGTTTTTAACAAACTGTTGACCGTTTCGCTTTCCTTATCAATACAATGTTTTGATGACCTGATATGACCTTCACAATCGATAATGTCAATAGCTACAAGCTTCAAGAATGTCACCTCGATTTTACCATCTGGATTTACTTGACTATATCGTAAATGAAGGAATCATTAGAGACATCTCTTTGCTCTCCACAGTCGATACACAATTGATTAAACACTATTCCACTGAAGTTTTGTATTTTTTTCTTTAGTCTGATCCTGACATAGTGACATAATCCGGTATTTCATACGCTATTAGATAAGGTAACTTAAGATGAATATTGATGTCTTCTTTGTGTTAAAAACGACATTAAGTTTCAAAGATATCGGACTGCTACTATCAAATTCTTTGACAAAAACATCTACAAGGATTTTACTATCATCCAAAATTCTTCCATTTACGACCATGTCTTGCGCAAATATGGGTATTTTCCTTTTATTTAAAACATACTTTTTCACCTTCAAGATACATTTTAAAAGTTCCTTTTGAATGTCTATATATTCTTTTCACCTGTTAAAAACATCACTTTCAGAGTTTTAAATGCTGGGATGTCATGTTTATCAGACAATGTCTGAACTAACCTGTCCATTGTAGGTTTGAGTGTTGAATTGAAAACGATGTTTTTCCGCAAAGAAACATCGCAAAAATACAGGTTTCTCCAATAATAACGGATGCTCTTAATAACCTCTTCATTTAAATACAGAACCTGCAAAGCTGATGGCAGCTTCAATGTATTTTCGATAGTTTTTGTCAAACATTGAAGCCAATTTTGCCTTGTTTGTTGCTGAAATTTCATTGAAAGTAGTTCTTTGCCATCAAGTGATATCACTGTAATTTCCTGATACCTGATCAATATCTAGTTCTTCACAAATTTTGTTGACATTTATATATGTTGTTTTGATTATTAATAGGTATATCATACGTTTTTATTAAATTACACCCAAAATGCTCACAAACAATTTGTTATCGTCCAAAACATTAAATGTCGAATCGTAAAATATTCGTATTTCAGTTGAAAGCGTATATTTCTTTGACACTATTGACTTTAAAGTTCCAAAAGTTTCGCTTGGCATAGGTTGGGTCTAGCAACCACTTTTCCAGATGGTGTCATGATCTGAATTTCTAAGATTTAGATATCATATTCTTTGCAGATTTGTGAAAATTCTTCGTTGCCCATGCAGCAAGCTGTCATATACAGAGCAAGTTCATTTTGGCTTAAATGGATATAACAACCAAACACTCCAGTTGATAAACTTGTGTCATCAAAAACAAAGGTTTTTGTGGTGTCACAAAACTCAAGTTTAGTATTATCTATTTTGCAATAAATGACTTGATTTTAAATTGGTAAGCAAAACTTATCTTGAATTGCAGATTTTATTTTGGGAATCGTAAAAGTGTGCTCTTCGGGTAAAAATGTAATGATTTTTGTCATCTCATTATCAATTCCATTTTGTGAGTAAATTGATATTGGCTTGGTGTTGACAAATTTTGAGGTAGATGCAATTTGTGTGGATGGTTTCAACATTAGATACATCCCATGAGGTGAATTAGCTACCAAACAGACTTTCATAATTCTATACCTCTCCCAGTGATAGCTTTGTCCTTTTTCTGAAAGATTCTTTTCAACTAATACTTACAAACTAACGGGAATAAAACGTTTGCTTTCAATATAGCGTTTCAGGTCACATATTGTAAACACTGAAAAACGGAAGATCGTCTCAAAGTCACATCCTCTTAACCCTATTCAGGCCGGGCTTTTTGGGGCTCCTCACAGCCCTTTCCTGTTTCGTCAGCCTTGAAATGTCAAATGTCAGCTCTGTCATCTCCATCATAGAGTTATCATAATTTATTTCTGCTTGCACAAAAATTTTTTAGTCTGTTCTTTACTTCAAAGTAACGTCACAACTAAAATAACATAAGACGAATCATGATAAAGTTCTGTTAGATGCGCACAAGATCATCAACACACTTCAATATTCAAATAAAATTTCCATTCGTTTGTAGATTATTATGAGATAAAAATCTTAATAGGAGCGATAGGCTTTCTTGTTTTATTTTTCGTAATTGCAATCATTATTTCAATGACCAGAAATCAGTAGATGGAAATAAAATGAACGTGACGTGATGAATGGCATATTTATTTCGCACAAACGCTAATGACTCTTATAAATCGCATCATTGACAAATTATAAATATGAATAATTGTACTGTGAATATAACCTAATATCACTGAGAATAAATCACACCATCAATCAACTACAATAATTATAATTAATTGCAGCAATCAAAAGACCAAACGTGATTGGTCAAAATAGTGACTGGCTAATCCTTCGAATGAGTATATATAGTGGTTTAAAATCATTCCACTTTGCCTGATGACGAGAGAAGGATCTCACGAAACGTCGCCAAACGTAAATAAACGTTTAATTACTAATTACTCTTATCTTTTACTTCTTACTATCATTTATTTCCAACCTGAAAGAGGATGAACTTCCTGAGATGAATTTACCTTGTTCAACATTTTAAAGTTTGAAATTTATCCCAAAATTTCACGTGTGAACTTAATTAATTTATCCCAAATTGGCCTGTTCTCCATGTGATCACTAGAACGAAGCTGACGAGGTGGAATTTATTTTTAGTAATATTAATGTTATCCCTGCGGAGAAAAAAAATTCTGTCCCCATTGGAAAAATGTATATCCAGAGTGAAATTTTTAAAAATCTACTTTCCCCAGTATTTTTAGTTTAGTTGTTCTGGTTCTTGCAGTTGTTCCGGTTCTTGCAGTTGTTACTGTTTGATATGAGGTAGATTTGGTAAATACCAAAATAATGGTATAAGACGCATAGTCCCTCAAATAGAAGTTATTCTGAAGGTATTTTAAAGGTTGAGTATAACACTTAAATGTAAAAGTCAATACCAAAAGCGTAGCTGAACTAAAACCTGGACTGGTGCGATTCATATAATGCTGGGCGTACAGTGATATCCTTTACCAAAGAAAAGATTCAAATTATGATGTAAGATGCCCTCGTCATGGTTGATGTCAAGAGATGAAGAAATTTTTGCAATATGTTACAACTTCGATTAGCCAAAACATGTCGAAATACAGTAGATTTTGGTTTGCTGGTTAAGTAATACTGATATTGTCTACACTACACCTCTAAAGGATTGCAATGGTTACGCAAACCAAAATCTATGACGTACCAGCAATTAAACTTAGACACTGATCAATCATGATGCTCAAAGATGCTGAAATGCTAATTTCCAGAACGGCTGTGCAACGTCATTCGTCGTAGATTTTGGTTTGACTCTTTTTAGTTGGAGTATGTACCTCTAAGGATTACAATATAAAATTTCACATACGATTCCCCAACCTCATCCCCAGGACCTTTTTCTCGCATTTTGGTATGCTGATTCTTTATGGCGCTCGATTAAATGCTCCTTCTACAACGCCATCAAAATAAACATCAATAATGCTGTAAATGGCCCCTGATGGAAACGAGGATGGTAATTCGCTTGAGCCCAGCTTGTCACAAATTACGGTGATCAGGTGTTTATATTTCAAAAAGGGAGAAAATTGGGAAAATAACCTAATTTATTTGGAAAAACTTTCTAAAAGTTTTTATAATAAAAACAACAGTTTTTATTTTACACAACATGTTTCAACTGAACATCAGTCATCATCAGGTGAAGTAAACTACAGCTATTGACCGAAAGCAGCCAACGAGGCATATTTGCTAATCATCTGTTCGGAAGGCAAGTTTTTCCTAAAAATGTATACGTTTTTTGAGAATATTCCGAAAACTACTTTGGTGGAAAATTTGATGTTTTCGGCCGATAATTTCGGCTTCCTGGAAAATATGGATGTGTTCTGAGAGCATTTTGATGTCTGCTAGATGTTTTTGACTTTCCTGGAAAAAAGAACAGATATTTTTGTGTTTTGGGCTCTTCATTTTTATGTATTCAATCTAAAATTTTAGTCCCCTGACGACGTGTCCTGAGACGATTTCATGCCTGCTAGATTTTTTTAGATTTCCCGGATAAATAGAACAGATATTTTGTGCTTTGGGCTCCTAGATTTTTACATTTTTGGAGAAAAATGTTAGTTTCCTAGATTTGTTGAGGTGTTCTGAGACATTTTAGCTTTGGCTAGATTTCTTTTTAAACTGACCTTCCTGGAAAAAAAGAACAGATATTTTGCATTTTGGGCTCGTTGGATGCTTTTGACTGACTCACATGAATACAATATTAGCTTGTTACAAAATGTAGTCATCGGAACTAATCAGAATTATATCTCACTTGCTAGTGTATAGACAAATTCACAAGGAACAAGATGTTATTATCAAATCAATTATAAAACCATGATAAAGTATATAAAAAGAAAATCCCTAGACAATTATATCGTACGATATATTACATCTTGTCCCTTGTGAATTTCTTTTCCATTTCTTTTTTGTCCCTTGTCAATATCTGATCCAAAGGTATGTTTTTCTTGGAAAGTTACATGTGTTTAGAGATACTTTTAAAACTAGTTTGCGGGAAAATTTGATGTTATTACTAGATTTTTTTAGAATTCTTTGGATAAAAAGAACAAATATTTAGTATTTTAGGATCCTGGATTTTACTTTTTGGATAAAAATTCTAGTTTACTAGATTGTTCGAGGTTTTCTGAGACCATTTGACTTTGGCTAGATTCTTTGTCATAGTGGCCTTCATAGAAAAAAAGAACAGTATTTTGGACTCCGTGCTTCTCAAATCTTATTAAAGCAGGAAACATCGTTGTAATTGACTGCTTTCCATATTCCAAGAAGACAACGTGGTACTTTTATATTAGGAAGAAACTAAACAATAAATGAAATATGTTTAAATAAACGGTCAGACGTATAAGGAATAAAGGATAATGAGATCAAGATAATACGTCTGTATTTTATATGAGTTTCTGCTATCTGGTATGCAATTTATTACGTCACGATCAACGATGATGAATAAGTTTGTTTTGAAATGGAGAAGGCAAGATGTACAAGTTGGGAGCGTTTTGTGGAATTTTGATGTTTTGTATCTTCTGAATCTCGATTTAGAGTGGGTTTTGCAAAAAATGAATACTTTTTTGTTTGATACTGTGATGGGGAAAAACTAGCATAGTGAAAGGGGAATTAAATCTATGGAAGCTACAAATTGCAATTAGAACTGTTATATAACTAACCACTAATTACACTGATGAGCATTTCGTAACTAACCTGGACTAATGACCTCGCTACATAGTTGCCACGCACGCATTTGAAACATTGTCACGCTACACGCCCGCATTCCATTATTGTCCCGCATTCTAAAAAAATCTCATTAAAAGCCTTTAAAATCATCAGACACTTCCACTGAATACTACTCGCCATTTTGAAATGAAATGTCCCCCATTCTACCGCCTCTCTCTCGGCGCTGCGCTTGTGCGAATGCCAGAATTCAGGCTAGTTTATATGCTGAACTAGCTAACTTACCCAATTTCACATTAATCAAGGCTCGTTTGGCCACAAGGAAGTTATATTTTATTCACTGGTACAAACATTGATAACGCTATTACAGATATTATATTTATCGTTTCGTTAAACACCTGATTATATCGTTTAACCGGATGAGGCTTACAAACCTCGTTATCGCAACGTTTACCGGAAACAACAACTTAAGTGTTTCCAAAGTAGCATCTGCTGAATGCTATAAATTGACCCGCTGCAGCAACAAAAAAGAGAGAGGGGCGAAACGAATTACCATCAGGAGAGATTGCCGGAGCAAAACAAGTTATCAAATGTAGAGGTATACCGAAACAGAAATACGTAGAATTAGAACCAAATCAGTTTACAACGTTACGTTCAGACATTAATCACCTCAAAGACAAACAGACACTAACATAATTTGACAAGGTGAAGTTTTTAGACATTCTTTATATTTACTAGTTATTGTTTTTATGAAAATATATATCAGACATTTATCAAAGAAACTAGATCGTATATTCGTGTCTCACACTTCGCACCCGAACTACTCGGATTTTATTATTAACACATGATCTTTTTCATGTTGCAATACTTATACAATTCGTGTCTTCTGAGTCAACATTGTAAAATTGCTGAAGGATTCCTTTAAATAGTAAAAAAAACCAAATTTAATGACCGACTTGTCAATTCACAAATCTGCAATAAAGTTCTGAAGGTGAGATTTTAAAAAGTTGAGATAGCATTAAAGGGAAGATATCATCGCAAATCAAAAAGTAAGAAGAGAAAGTGCAGTTAATAACTGGCCGAAGTTAATAGTAACTTCACACTAAGCCAATAGTTTAAGCAAATTTTAAAGAGACAAATGGTTGGGAACCTTTTGTTTGAACTTATTCAGAGATTTTTGCACTGTCGCACTCGATAAATTCTTTTGAAATCTTTTGTTATATGCAGTTGATTCCCAAGGGTTCAACTTTTTAAAGAAAAGGATACATTAAGAAATTCAATAGGCGAAATTGCAAATACGTCACGATGTATTGTTTGTCAAGTTCGTAATGAGCAATAAAAGTTTCGATTGATGTTCACCGCTAATTTGGTTGTTGGTGATACCGCTTTCCAGACTAATTCGTGTAAAGACTATGGTTTAAATAATGTGAATAAGAGATTCCGTTAGAGAAATCCTAAGAAGTGATGTGAAGCTGAACTCTTTGAAAAATATTATAAAATTACATAAACCAAAACTAGAGTCTCTCTCCCATCTTGCGAACACTGGAACTCGGATGTTGCTTTTTTTGTCCCTATCCCATTTTACTGAATTCTCTTTTCTTTGTGCTCGAAAGTAATCCAAATACCAATAATTATTTACAATTACTTTAGTTTTTAATCTAATACCGATACCCACCTACGTGGTAACCAAAGTGGTTTTTACCGGTTCGATCTACCACAGGATTTGGTCATGCGCAGAGTCATTGAAGGAGTAAAGAGGAAAAATTTAACTGCTGTTTTAATATTTATAGACTTTTGCCAATCCTTTGATAGCATCAACCACCAGACAATGTTCGCTAAATTGAAGGCCTATTACATACCAAAAAATTTTCTAAATGCCATCATACAGATATACAGTAACATAAAAGCGAAAGTTAAGTCACCAGACCGCGATACAAATTATTTTGAAATATTTGCTCGTGTTTTACAAGGGAATACTTTAGAACCTTTTTTGTTTTTCATGGTATTTGACTATGCTATGAAGCAAGCCATCGTTGGTAAGGAAAAACAACTTGGTTTCACCCTACATAGAAGGAAAAGTCGAAGAGTGCGCCATCGAAATGCATCACAGATCTGGACTCTACAAACGATATTGTACTCCTCTCCGATCAGATACAAGAAGCAAGAGTCCTGCTGCAAGAAGTTGAAAGAGAATGTAAGAAAGTCGAATTGGAACTGAATGAAAAGAAAACCAAATCAATGTTTTATAACACTCGCCCTGAGTGACGGAAAAGAAATCCTTCAAGCAATCACTGATGATGGTCAACTGGATTTCAAATATCTTGGAAACTGGTGTGATAAAGTTTATCTTAGTGATATCAATGTGAGAAAGACACTGGCTTGGATATCACTTCATAGAATGAGGAATATTTGGAGTAGTGATCTCTCCAAGGAAAGAAAACTTCAACTGATGAAATTGATAAAACTGATTGATAAAACTGATAAGACAATTTACTTATTACCTTTGAGATTACCCAAATCATCTATAAACAACGGTGTCATTAAAAAACACAATCTACAAAAAAAATTTTCTTTGAAACCACATATCTCCATAGTTGAAATAAAGCTTCTAAATACCTGGAAGTAATGTATAAAGTTAAACATTTGTTAAATCAGAATTGTCTAAAGCTTGTTTATTTTCAATTTATACACTTATACATAAACTATAGTAACATTGCCTGGGCTAGTACTAGTAGAACCCATTAAGATAAAATATCAAAAATCCAAGTAGAACTATTATGAACAAAGACAGGTATGCTCCTGCTAGACCTTTACTCTAATCTCTTAACATGTCACATATCTATCAAATCAATATTTATCAAATTGTCTCATTTATGTACATGTTTAAAAACAACATATTAGCAAAAGCATTTAATGGAAAAATTACATTTATCAATCACAAATACCCAACTTGATTCTCTGTAAATAACTACAGAAGACCAAAATCAAATTTCAAACGAACAACCTTTTCTATCACTAGCCGTGACCCTCTACTTTGGAACGACTTAATTCCTAGTTAATTGAAAATTCTAGATTCACTTCCCTCTTTTAAACTAAAACTCAAATATTTTCTCTTTAAAAACCGTGCGAACTTCAGGGCCGTGACGAGACATTTTTCCAGGGAGGGGGGGGGGGGGGGGGGTGGAATAATTGTCAAATTTGCAGACAAAATATTGAAAATTTGCCGATAGTGTAACAAATAGAAGTTACGAGTTTACCAAACTATCTATCACGTTATTCCACGTTTATGTTACTAAAATATCGCTATGTCATTTTAAAAGAAAAAACTAAACATAATAATGTGAAGACAAGGTATTATTTACAAAGTTGAATACGCATCGCGCAGAATTATGTTTGCAAAGACTGACGTCAAAATTATTAATTTTTAGTCCTTTGCTCAAACGAAAAACATTAATATATCGGTAAAAAAACTTCAAAACATAACAGACCGTACCACTTTTTCATCTAATTAGTAAGGCCAATTCACTAGTGTAAATCGTTTTCAAAATTAGAAACTTTCGTTTTTGGCTATTCCAGGGGCTCCGTTTGCGAAAAATTAGACCCCTTAGATCATATTCAGAGCTAAAAAGATGAACATCTAGCCCATTAGCAATAAGTTAAAGTGATTTACAATGTCTAAGGCATGTTTAAGCACGATGATATAGTTTGAATAAAATATTTTCTTTTTAATTGTCTTGAAATAAGGATTCGCGCATTCTTTGTTTGCAGCTCTTATAGAAAAAGCGTCACCAATAAAGTACCTTACTTTCAAGCGAAAAACTCCGATACTTCTCCTGAAGCAACCCTATTAAATAATTTATGGAACAAAAATAATGCACTTTGTACTTTAGTATTCTGCTGATACCCTGTTCCGCAAATTATTATTTCGACCTACGTGGGATGTTTTTTAAGACCTGTCTGTAAGCCAAGCCAAAGATCCCGCGTTAGGTACCTATCTTCAAGGCAAAAATTCCATAGAATTTCCTTAAGAAACCATATTAAATTTATACATATTCTGAATCCTTAAGGAATGAAGAATCAAATTCAGGTGATACCCTATGCAAATCACTTAAGTTCACTTTTTGTTTTGATGATTTATTTATGATGTTAAAAGTACAAGACTGCTATATTTTTGAAAAGGTACCGCCGGAAAAGGGTAAAAAAACATTATTAATGGTCTTATTTTCAAAAACAAATATATACTGTGTTAGACAAAAGGCAAGTATTGCCAAAAATGTTTGGTTTTTAAATAAAATGATAAGATATACTTTGAATACCAACATGTGAAATCTGTGTTTTGAAGCTATTTCTGTTTTTAATGTCAAAGTTCGAAAACTTTTTCCGAATGTTTACATTATAATGACACCATTGCAGTGTAGCATTCTGCGCGATGCGTCTAGTTTTCAGTTTTTCTCAATCGTCTGCAATGTCTTCCAACTTGATAGAATTAGAAATTTCCTTTTCACAGGATATAAGCATTAATGCCTCGAGTCTGGCATCCGACATTGTTGTTCTTAATGCTGTTGTAACTAGCTTTAAACGACTAAACGTTCGTTCATCTTTTGCTACAGTCACTGGTACTGTTAAAAGCAGTTTGTATTTTTATCAAGTAAGAAGAAAACTTTTTTTCACTGACGGGGTGGATCTAGAGTTTACGAGCATATCCGGCAAAGAAGTTGCTTGGTATTGTGACATAGGAGGACCCCCTATGGTTGGGTCTGAGGCCCCCCTGAGAAAATTTTGAACTTTAATCCCTCTAGATTGGCTAAAAACGCATTCTCGACGACAAATTAGTGTTGATAAAACTCAAATTTCTAACACGAAATCTAAGTTTTGAACGCGCGGCCTACGAACACTTAGTGAACCCGTAAAAATCGATAGAACGCGTCGAAATTTGCCAACAAAGTACAGAATAAGTAGGATTTGCCGACAAAATTTTTTCACGGTCGTTTTTAGGAGTAGTTTCTCCCCTCCCGATTTTGTCTCTGATGCGGTGGAGAGTGATCGTGGTGAGCACCTTTCTTATGCTATTGAGGAGGACTATAGGCCGAAGGTTGGATGGGTGCTGTTCAAAAGAAGAATTTATTATCGTCGCGATATTGACTGCAACTACGTCTTTCGAATGTTTCAGTAATTCACTTTTGATATTGTCTGGCCCAGCGGCCATTCGTTTTTTAGAGCTGATATGGCTGCTTTTACTTCTCCTTCTGTTACTGGCTCGTCTAGAGGTTTAGCAGCGCCTGTGAAGTACTGCAGAGGCGGGTCGTCTGGATCGGTTAATTATTTTTCGAACCATTCACATATGGCTTCAGCCATATTCAGTTCAGTTTTTGATTTTTTTTATCTTACGAACGAATTCTTGGCACTCACTTCACTTTTTTATATATCTAAATGCTAAATGAATTCTTACAAGTTTTATCTAATTCCCATTGTTTCTTTAAAAGATATGACCATATTCCGAATTTTGTAACAACAGTATTTTGTACTATTTTTGAGGCCATTATTCTCGACTGCTCACATTGAGCATGAGCATAATATTTTAATTAAAATGCTTTTTCTGGCATCTAACCTCCAAATACAGTTCGAAAAATGTTTTTAAATATTCTAGATCATTAATTATGACCAAATATAAACTGTCAATTTTCGTCATTTTTTGTCAAAAATAATGACGTCATAAAAAAATGCGTGACGTTTTCAAAATTTCGAGATTACCAAAAAAATTTAGTTCAGTTGGGGAACCTGCCTGGAAAGTTTCATTGCAATATGACTTATATTTAAGAAGTTATCGGGAGTGGTTAAATCCTCCCCCCCCCTCCCCCCTTCAATGGCCCAAAAAGCCCAGTACGAATAGGGTTAAAGGTTTTTCTTTTATTTCCAGGCATCACACTAAAAACAAAAATAAATAAAAAATATAAGTAATTCAAAACTAAAAATATTTAACAAACTTATGCAACAAAGCCAAACAAATCGGTAGCTGGTATATATTCTTTAACCATATTGTTGAATTTTTCTAAATTGTTCACGGGGCAAGTCAGCTCATATCGAGCAGTCAGGATTACCTCACCTCCATTCTTATCTATGGAAATGCCCCTTTTGTACTTTTGCAGGAAATAAGAATCATCAGATCGCGTACATGTCCCCGTGTAACAACATTTTATGCTGGTGATGACTTTTCTTGCTTTAACTTGATTAAATATACGGATTATACGGATTCGGGTTTTCCCTTTAGTCAATGTTTTTCCACGAATTGTTTGGATTCAAGGCTTTCCTTTCAGTTTTGAAAAAAGTCGATTACCGAATACATGGTTTTTTTATAAGCAATCAAAATTTCGGAAACAGGCTGGGACATGCTTATGAAAATAAGCCTCTCAAGCCCAAAATATGCCTCCAGCATGCTTACACTTGGACCAATATTTTTGCTAATTTTTTACAAACAACCTAAAAATTGGTAGAAATTGCGAAAATATTGTACTTTATTATTTTGCAAGGCTCAACAAAATGCTTGAGGTATGCTTAGTTTTTG
>JAUBWS010064366.1:0-14896 GCA_032270445.1 Darlingtonia californica | reverse complement strand
TTTTTTGCTGGGTATACTCGTAAAAGAATTTTCAATATTTTGTCGGCAAAATTTGACAATTACACCCCCCCCCCCCTGGAAAAATTTCTCGCCACGGCCCTGTATATAAATATTACTATAGAATAAAATTATACGAATGACCATAAAAATATGTTAGTTTATTAACCCATCGAGCATTTATATATTTTGTTATAGACCAAGCATTTAAGTTAAAATGGGACTATAACCTATTCTGAGAGATTGACTTGACTGAAAATCTTCAAATTTGGACTAACATGTCAATTTTTTTCGGTTTTTGTCATCATTGTCTATATTACAGACCGGTCTGTAAAATACAAATTCATGATCAAGATCTCAAGAACCAAAAAAGGTATCAACTTGAAATGTTGATCAGTTATAGGTCTTAACAGTTTCAGTTTATGTACAAAGTTTCAAGTCATTTACGTGTCTGATTGATATTTTGCGGACCGGTCTGTAAAATACCAAAAAAGCCCCAAGGTGAAGGAGATAGTAGTCCATTTGACTTGAAATTTCAACAGGCCCTTATATTACCAATACCTATCATATATTGGTTCTCTAGTTCTCAAATGCCGAAAGGAAGTATCCTAGTATAGTGACTTGTTTCAGGACCAATGTTTAATGTCTAATCCTTACTTCTAGCAAGTTTGAAATTTTTGATGGCTATAGAAATCTTCGGAAACTTATCAACTTTTTCAAATAATTTATTTTCATTCTAATTCCGAAAGGATCTGCGTTAAATTTGCGTGCTCGTTTGCTTTGGTTTTCGTCAATTATATTACTACAAAGGTTTCTTGTCTTTTTCAAGGCTATTCCTTGGAATTAAAAATGTTTTTTTACTTGCTTTTAGTTGCATCACTAATATGTAGTATAACATATAACTTTAAACATCAATTTTAACAATTTAATGTATAAATATACTTAAACGTAGTGTAGGTTATAAATTTGCAACCTAGTAGTAAAAGATAAGATGATGATCAAGGCAAATTAGTCTCGATGTTTCGCTTAACCTTTTCTCTATTGGTACCTTTACTGAGAAGTTGAGGGGAAAATGTTATATGAATATGCCCTTATTCTACATTCCGTTTATAACATTCGCTATTTGTTGACTTAGATAGATGGATTGCTCATGCTTCGGCACATAATTTGGATCGTTTGTCAAATTCTAGCATACCGGACGAATCATGGCGGAGATTCACCAAAACTGTTCAAATCAAACTCGTTCAAAGCGAAACCGTGTAAAGCAAACACTCACTTTTTATATTTTCTTTCTCTTCTTTTCTTTATACTGCACTGCCAATATCACATCAAAACCATTTCTATTTTGTACTCATACTGTATCTTTGCTTTTCAGATTACCGTAATTGCTTGCAGTTTATCACAACGTTTGCAGTTTCCCGTACCGTTACCGTATCGCATCAGTTTACCGTACTATGCTTTTGATTAGTTTTCCTTACCTTATCAATTTTCCGGGCTATATTTTTATACTGTATTTTATACAACCGTGTAGCATTTCTAAGGAATGTTTTAACAATTACTTGCTTTCCTTCAAAACTTTTCAAAAATTTACAGCATTGTTTCCATAAATATGCCTCCATCTGGTGCGGTGTTTGTTCGGTTTCAATTCCCTTGTTCATATTCTTATATTTTATATCTTGAGGAGGTCCCTTGAGAGAGTTTTTTCAATATATTCACTTTATGAACCATGATCATCATCATCATCAAAGATAACAACTACATCTACTAAGGTAAATATCTTACTTTTTTGCTAACACGGTTGTGTGATACGGTCTCAATGAGAAGATTTACGGACCGAAGGAATTCAAAATTTGCATGGTATGAGCCCATATAGTCATGTGTGCTTGGTCTTTTCTCATTCTTATTTTCAAACCATTCAACTTTTTTCAAGCCATCGCATACTTCCATTTTTTCCTTTCATATGGTTGTTATACTTTGAATAATTTCGCAGATTCAAATTGAATAATGGGTACCGAGGCTAAAGGTTGAAAAATTGAAAATTTGTAGCAACTGTTACCAGTTTTCTCGTAAGATTTTTTTACAGGTTTGTCATTAATTTCATGGGCAATTTTTGGGAGAGTCATCCGATTTTGCTTTCAATCTGTATTGATATTAATAATTTAACTAAACTAACAAATAACATAAACTTAACAACTTTAACTATTAGAAATTTAAGTTCATAAATCAATGTGAATATGTACAATGTAACTTTGGCAGTTTAAAACAAAATTTGATGGTTTAAAAATAATGTCCTAATTGCCTGGGTTGTTGCACTACACGCAGGTTCAAATCCTGACTAGGGAGTTTCTTCGGTTCATGGTATCCAAACACTGTGCTGATCATGCAATCCTCAAGATATCTGACGATGAAAAGCGGACGGGATCCACGTAAATTTTATTACAAAGTCCCTAGAACACATTATATTTGTGGCTTTTGAACTGAGGCTACAGATCTGAACATTAGTTTAATAACTTATATTTAGTCTCAGTACGACGGTCCAATACTTGTACAGTGTCTTGGCTGTCGAACTGTACCCTGTACCCTGTCTTCTCACGGAAGATACTGTAAGTAGATTCATTGCATTTCTGACACGAAAAATTCATTTTTTTCGTTCGCGGGAAGGTCTAGCTCAAACCTTAAAAGCTAGTTAGTCAAACCTTAACAAACGCGTACCCAGAGGTAAGACAAAAATACGGGAGGAGTGCAAAATGTAATCAAAAAGTCATTATCTATGTCATCAAGTAAAAGATAATGCGAATTAAATTACTTTTAGTTCTCCTCCTGTAATTTTGCCTTACGTCTGGGGTACGTGCTTGATAGCTATTTCATGGGATTCCTCTCGAGTATACTTAGTAGTACTTTACTCACACACCATCATCACGTATATTTATATATACACCCAACTGTAAATATAAAAAGAAAAAGATATTTATTTTATGTATATTATACTAGCTACATATAGTACAACTCGAGAAATATATACTTACTTACTTACTTACTTAAAACTTCAATCAATCGATCAGCCGCCGGTCCCGTAGATCCTAGTATAATTGACTTATCATTACGGGAGTAATAGGCCTGTGTTTGTAGAGATCATACAGTATACTCTCGATAAGTGAGTAGCTTTGAAGGGACCAAGCAAAAATATACAAGCAAAAAATAAAAAATGTAATCACTTAGCGAAGGTCCCACACTATTCACAACCGTCTTTAGAGCAAATCGTGCGGTTAAGTGAGTAGCGGAACTGATTATCAGATTATGAAAAGCTGGGTAACCTGAAATTCAGATGGGTATTACGCTTCATCCGCACGCTCCGCTCTAAAGGCAAATGGCAAATAACCGAGCGGTAGCGTGCGGTGAAGAGAGAATCGGATCTGAATATCAGGTTAAAGCTGGGATAATTATCATGTAATTTTCTTCCCGCGGAGCGAGTTTACTTCGGAAAATAGAGAGTTTTGGTATTAGTAAGCTAGGACTACTTTCACTTTCGCTTTTTAAATGTGGTGCACCTACTGGCGAGCCTTTTGTTTTCCTTTTCGCGATTTCATAAGTTTTTTATTTTAGGTATTCTGAAATACATTTGAGAGCTTGAATGGCTTCTCTTCCAAAAAAGACAGGGAATATTTTGAAGCAGCTAAGAAAATGGATGGCCTCACAAAAATTCACTCCTGAAAGTCTTCACGCATACATAATTCCTTCTGGAGATGCTCACCAAGTAAGTAAAACTAAAAGTAAAAGTTATTGATGTCAAGGATGCTTTTGGATATTGACATTTTCATGTCAATGGTTTTTCATTGCATTTTGAGACAGATTTAGAAATTTAATTGCAAAATAATTGTAATTGAATGGAATGGAACTTGATGTGTTACAGTGTGTTCTGCCATAGCATAATGATGGCTATGGGCATGGGCCATCCAGTCCAGTTATAGTCCGTGTAACCGGTATAGACCATAAGACCATTTAGAGGCAAATTATGCAGTAACAAATATGACTAGAATAATATCAGAAGAAGCACCTTGTAAAACTCAATATATGTATAATACAAAAAATGTATTTCCAACTTTTTTCACGTATATAGCTCTTTATTCCAAAAATGCTGGTAGTGATAGTGTTGACATGGGCCAAAAAAACAAAGTGTATATTTACATTAAAGTTTTCTGTAGAAAAGTCTGTAAAAAATGTTTGAAAGAACGAGTCATGTAGAGATACTTGCCTTGACTATTAAAACAAATTTAAGAGACTTTACTATGGAAAACTTCAATAGTCCTAAAAAATAAAATGTATGACATGTTGGCATGTTGATATTTTCCTTGTGCCATGTCCAAGGACTTTCATTACACCTTTTATACAAAGGTGTTTAGGAAACTAGAAATTATTTGCTTTGTAATGAAACGTATTTCACTCATCGACCCTATGTAGCAGGTAATGGCACTGTCCAGCTTAAATCTGATTTTTATTTTTACCAAATTTATTCCACCACGCAACAGTCAGGGAAAAATGTAAATTAGGCAAGAGGTACCTCACTAGGCAAGAGCTGCTAAATTAGGTGAAATTCGATCGCCTTGTTGGCGAGATCAGGTTAAGTCCTTGGTTTTATATCCTACATAGATAGTCGCACATTTTAAATTACCATTAGCAGAGATGCCAACCTTCAATGTCCAAAATGCATCTGGGGCTGGGGCCATGATTGAGGGCAAAAAATTCAGAAAAGTTTTGAAATTTTAGCACTCTAGAATGGCTAAAAACATTCAAGTTTTAACGGTAAAAGACCAAAAATCGTCAAAGTTTATTTAACAAAAAAAGATATTTAACAAAAAGATATCAGGATTAGGCACATGAAAATAACAACAACATTTTTTGAAAGCCAAACGAAATTTTGACACACAGTTTTCTTCTGATCTATAACCCAATTCCAACCAGGCTATCTCAGGCTCTAAATAACAAGGAAGGGACTGGTAAAACCTTTTGTTCATGTTGGTTGCTGAAAATGTTTTGAAAAAAGAAAACATTATCTTACTTTTGTATGTGTATATTGTATGAACTTGATATGTAGATCAAAATATCCGGACCAAATAAACATTAATTTAGCATTAAATTGTTTTTTATAGAGCGAATACATTGCACCTAGACATAAAAGAAGAGAATTTGTCTCTGGTTTTAGTGGTTCAGCTGGTAAGCTTTAGATTAATATCAGGCCAGCAGTTCTTGAAATCCTTAAATTCTATGAAAACTAAGGTTTTTAAGACTGTGTTCTTAAAATGTTCTTGAATTTACTTTTCAGGTTTCCTTAATTATTATATATACTAAAGTTTGTAAAATTTATTGTAATGAAACAATTGATGTAATAACTCTTATTTTTTAGATGAGGAATAACAGCTGTTCATGTCCCGGGAGGGCGGGTATGTTTTTACTTCCGTGTATGTGCATTTCCTTAAATGTTGATATGTTGCTATGTTTTCAGCTGTTGAACACCTGGACTGTAAGGGTCTGATTTCCAGTCGTGAAATTTGGGCCACACATATATATAGTTGTTTTGAAACAAAAGCCCCCTTCCCTGGTTACTCTTTTTTTGATTTTTGAAATTTTTTTCCAAAAAGTATTGACCATAAATCGTTTTTTACAAAGTTTCATGTTTTAGATGTGGTTTTTGAATGTTCTTGAATACTACTTGAATTTTTACTGGAAAAACCCCTGACCGCCCTAAATATTTCAAAATTTAAAACTTGCTAGTCAAAGATCCAAAAATTTTAGTCTCTACTACCTTTACGAAGGTGTTGTTTACTAAACCCAGTAAGGTAAGCACAAAGCATTATTTTCCACAGCTCCATTGCATTTTAAACCTGTTTTTCTTGCTAGATTGGAGGATAAAATCACATAATTTAGTCATTGTTAACTGTTTTCTTACTTCAAAAACAGGTTTTATTCCCATAGCTGTAAAACATATTGATTACAAAGCACCTTAGCCTGAAAGTTTTTGATTCAATCTAATGTCAGAATTTTAAGCTTGATTGCAAGAAAAGTGTTTGTCTTGCTCACGCTTTTATCACATGACTCAATTTATTGAGGAATCTCAATTTCAAAACATAAGCAAAATAAAAAATTTATATTTGAAAGGTCAGTTGAGTAATTTGGAAAAAAGCTCAAAATATGTCTTTCTAGATATTTTTCATCCAAAGATTTCATTGGCGTGTTTGTAAATGCAGTCTTCTCATTCTGAGGAGTGCGATTAATTGCGCTCCTCGATTTTAAGATTGAAAAGTTTTCCACCTTGTGTTTATTTCAAAATAACATAGCTGTTGTAGCAGCATTTCTTTTTTGTGTGAAGTTAAATAACTCATGATATAATTTATGCAATAAATCTACCAATGTTGACGTATTTAATTCTAAGAAAAACATTAGCGCAAATTGCACTCCTCAACATAAACAAGGTACGCGATTTATTGCGCTCGCACTGTTTTACAGAATGAGAAGACTGTAAATGTTCCCCTGATTTTGTCATAATTTACCCCTTGATACCCAGAATATTTAGAATCAATGAGAAATAAGTTTAAAAGTGTCTTTGCTTATATTCTAAACATTTTCATTTTCATGAACTCTGGGCAATTCTCTTTTATTCTAAAATAAGGAACTGCTATTGTAACACAATCAGAAGCATTGCTATGGACAGATGGAAGATATTTTCTACAAGCAGAGAAAGAAATGGATGAAAATTGGACCTTGATGAGGGATGGTAAATGCAAATTCATCTTTGATGTGATTATTTATCCTATGCAGCATATAGAGCATTTTAATGTATCATTAATTTTATTTTTAAGGAAATCCTGGAGTGCTCAAAAAGGAAGAATGGCTTAGTCAAGTAAGAGTTGAATTTGAATAACCAAAATATTCAAATACCATTGGAGTAAACAGAGTAACTGCCCCCTTCCGATCAACCCCCCTCCCCCTGTCGAATAAGGGCCCAGGGTGAGATTAATGTTTTTCAATAAGCACAGTCACATAGTTATCGAGAGGGGCGCGAGAGGGATATTTGAGAATGTCAAACTGATCATTTATTTCTTTGATATTTTGTTTATTTCTGTCATATTTACAGTAGTAATTTGTTTTATACTACTTCTGTGCTTGATATTTTTGTGTCAGTTTCTAAAATCAAAGAAAGGAAAAATTGAAAGGACACATTTTCTTGTTAAAGGAGAAAAATTCAGCAAGCGCCAGTGCTTAATTAAACGCCCATGCCAAATAACCATCTCCTCTAAAGGCCATAATTTCAAATGAACGCCCCGGGTGGTTATTCCGTCATTTACGGTATTCAAATACGAAATTGATTTGTTTGAAAAGATTCATTTGTATTTGTTTTAGAAACTGCCTAATGGTGCAATTGTTGGGGTGGACCCATATTTGCTATCGTTAGGTAATTTTAATTTCTTTTACTTGTTTATAAGACAATTGTGTATGTAGAATTTTGGTTTCAAACCGATAGAGAAAGTAAATAAGATCAATGATCTTTTGTCTACAATTTATGTATGAATAATCTTATATTTGAATATTTATTAATACGTATAAAATTGAGTCCATTAATACTAAATTTTACGTATTACGTACTGTGTCATCGCCTAGCATTTACTTATATTGTTAAATTAGAATAAATCCCTTTGTTTCTAGATGAATGGCGCAGAATCTCCAAGGAGCTGTCAAATTCTGGTAAAAGTTTGGTAAGAGTGGACGAAAATCTGGTGGATTTGGTATGGTCTGAATGTGGAGGGCAGCCAGATATTCCTATGTCAGATTTGAGAGCAATCTCGTTATCGTTATCCGGTATAAAAAACGTTTTAATTTTGTATTTGTGGTGTGAAAACACATGAAATTATCATTTTAGTTGATGAAACTTCACAGGATAGAAATGAACATTATGGCCAATAAGGTGGTTCTTTTTCTACCCTATTTCTACATTCTAAATTACAATCATTTTTGTCGGTCAGAATGAAATTCCTAATCTGCTTTCCTACTTTGTCTGAGCTTAAAAAATCCCTAAAAAAGAGTACTTATATTTAATGTCTATGATTGAATATGTAGCGTAATTTATCGTTCCTTAAGACAGTTTTTATCTGCTGTTTCATTCATCAAATCAATAAGGTGACATGGCAACCACCCAATGCTGAATTTTTATCATCGTCCGACTTGATAACTGTTATCAACAGCTTCGTGAAAATTCAGGCCTTATTTTTAAGGAAGAAATTGGGAAGACAAAGTTGAAGATGTCCGTTCCAAATTGAAAGAAAAAGGAGCGTATGGGCTAGTCATTGCTTCCCTTGATGAAATAGCATGTAAGTATATAGAATTACTATTAACATGGCATCCTATTTTACTCCAAAATACTTTTATTTACGTATTGGTAAAGTTAGACAAAATGTTAACTTTGCAATAGTTACCTTAAAAGAGTACTATTTTTATATACAAAATATGCAAAAATTCCAATCGCCAAATTTTCTTTACTCTTGATATAAATACGACTTTTCTTTACATGATAAAGAAAGTTGTTAATAGTTTATTTGCAAACGGCTTTCCTTAAATTTGCTTCTGAAATTCAACCAATTGGCCAAAACTATTTCCTTTAATGCCATGATTTCGTGTTCAGGGTTTTTGTACTAATCTTTTTCCCGGGCTTCCTTCTTGTAAGGATTTGAAAAATTATATACTCAAGAAACTTGAAAAATAAGTTCAGTTAGAACATTGGGCCACTTCTGGTTTCTGTAGCAATTTGTTATGTTTAGAGGGACTTGCTAGGCCTTTGCACCAGTCGACTTCTGGATTTAGCGTCTTCTTTCGACTCTGCGAAAATTAGTACACACAAAATGCAAACTTTTTCTCGCGAAAATTAGTACGCAAATTTTCAAAACGTGTTGTATTACCCGGTGACTGAGGGTACTCAGTAAAAATGTTCTTACGTTCGATTAGTTAGATTGTAGGAATATGTCTCAAAGATTTGTTTTCACACTAATCAAGCAACGAATTTACTTTCGTAGAATTTGAAAACTTTAAAGATTTGAAATTTGCAAACGCGAGCCTATTTCGGCATTCATGAATCGGTTAACTGATGAAATAGAACCAGAAAGCCACCCTAACTTTATCTGGTCTATGCGGTAAGTTCTGTGAGCTGATGGTCTAGCGCTAATGGAAAAGGGGATAGACCTCCTCACTAACGGTTGCCACCGATACTACGCAAAACGATGCTCATTCTTACTTACTTTACTTACAATTCCCAATGTAGTGAAATGTGGATGGTTTTGCTAATCAGAACGCTTTTCTTTTATTGTTCAGGCTATTCGATAAATATTCTTGCCGGATAAGAAACATTTTCAGTAGTGACACTTTTTCATTTTTTTAATCTAGTAGAGTGCCCCAAACACCCATCTTTTTGCGGACAATTTTTTTTTATTTCTCGTTGTAATCATTTTTTCCAGGGTTGTTCAATTTGCGTGGTTCTGATATCATGTATAACCCTGTATTTATGTCATACGCTATCGTCACCATGGATACAGTAAGGTATGCTTGACTGTTCCTATTTGTTTTTGAAATAATTTTGCTTGCGGACAACGTTCGCGAGAGAATCTTTCGTGACCTAAAAGCTTAAGTTTTGATGAATCAACAGATCCTGAACTAATGCGAATTTCAAATTTCCTCGAACGTAATGGGGATTGAACACATTTCAGACATGCGACTGCATGTATGGATTTAAACTCAAACTGCGACTGCATGTATGGATTTTAAACTCAAACTAAGTTGTCCAAATTTGCCAGGGTACATGTTTCTAGTTATTGGTAAGAGTGTAATGTTATGTAAACGTCTTTCTCTTATTCTCTAGTTTGTTTATTGATGAACAAAGACTGACAGATAAGATAAAGAAACATTTGAAATTGGATGGAGAGAACCCGATTTTGAAAGTGTTCCCATATAATGGTATACAAGAGGAATTAAGAGATCTTGGAAAGCAAGAAAAGAAAATTTGGGTGCGTCTTTTTTTGTCATCTTTTGATAATTTTGCTAATTTTCTTTGCTAGTAACAATATACAGTGTTCTTCAGAAGAACTTTAACTGAAAGTAAGAAATACTCCAAACATTGCTTTCACAGGCAGGTTCTAATAAAACTTACTCTCGGTAAAAAATAAATCAGGAATAAAAGAAATTATTCCATAGGTCCTGATGATGACTGTTTGTTTATCTATTCTAACATATAGTTTTCAGGAAAAATAATACAATCTTACATTTTCTACTTTCCGAATTGAAACTTACTGTTATTTTATTCTTTTCAAAAATCTATGAATTAATTAATTGCTGAAATAGTTTTTACATTAGTCTTAATTCATTTGAAATATGGTTTTCTTTTGGGTGATATTAGACATCACGACTTTTTTTTATAAGGATATAAGAATATCTAAAATATTTTTGTTTTAGATCAGCGCAAAGAACAGTTGTGCTTTTGCCAGCCTCGTTCCAGAGGTAAGTTTCAAATTGCGATAAACACCCCCAGTGCAGTTATTTATCTGCGGTGGTTAATTTTTAACGTCTACAATTTGTAACGCCTGCAGATTAACGAAATACCTAGCGCACGTTTGAGATATAACATTCTGTGGCTCAACTATTGCAACGCTGTTCTCAACTTGCAAAAGTTTATCTAAGAAGTTTGAAAGTACGCAAAAAGCTTGCAACTAGTTTTTTAAACCCTTTATCAAGGTTTGTCTTTCCGGATCCCTGGTTTGGTTGTTCTGGATCCCTGGTTTTTCCGAATCCCTGGTTTGGTTGTTCTGAGTAAGCTTTCCTTGTTCTCAAAAAGACATAATGGTAATTTAAAACATTCCTAAGGAACTGAAAACACTGTATCCTGCATCATAAATGAAAAGGCAATGTTAAATACCGTAAATTCCTGTGCTATTATACATTATACTGTGGACCAATGGTAGCATAAATTTTGATATTTTCATTTTAAGAAACACTTATTCACCGACATTTCACCTGTGGCTTCGTTGAAAGCTGTCAAGAATTCAACAGAGATTGAAGGAATGAAAAAGGCCCACGTAAGATTTCATATTTATAACTTTTATGGGTAAACCTAGCAATTTACCAACTAGTAGATATCTTCCGCCATATTCGAAGTTGTGTAACCTTTAGCACCCTGATTCGCATTCCGAGATTTGAGAGCTTAGAATTTAGACATCCAGGCATTCAGCCGCACATGCACCAAAGCAAAGGTCATTCAACTGCCGCATTTCTTTTGATTTCACAGTATTCGGAAAACAAAGACTACAAAAGCAACTCCTTGCTGAAGGTGGTTAGTAATAAACAAAATATTTTCTCTTAGATTCGAGATGGTGCAGCTGTTTGCGAACACTTGCACTGGCTGGAGAAAAATGTGAGCCCATTGTAGCTTCGTTTGTTATTTTGACTAGAATTTTTTATTCTGTCATCTAAGTCACAACTTGCGATAAATCATTTTGAGTTGTGGAAATTTGAATGTTAGAGAGAGTAATTTCGCCAAAATAATAGTTATTAAAGGACTCAAAAAGGAAGTAAACTCACTCTATGCACCGCACACTATGTTATAGTATGCATACACCTATATTTTTATTCTAGTTTGATAAAAACATAAACGAAGCAGAAGCTGCAGAAAAATTAGATAACTTTCGCAGGTAAAAAAATATAATGCAACAACATAAATTACATTGTTATACCTTGAGGTTTGTTCTTCGAATTCGTTTATTTTTCCAAGTACTGTCCCCTGAAATGTCACAGAAACGCGCTACCTTTAACGTCCAAACCGTATGAAAACGTTTTGTATTTTTTGTGTTTTAGGGAGAAAGAGAAGTTTGTGAGCCTGAGTTTTGAAACTATATCTTCCATTGGATCAAATTGTGCTGTTATTCATTATAAGTATGACTTATGTTTTCTATAAGCGATCACATCCTATTCTAGCTGTGGTGGTTTTTTAACCCTTTTGTAAAGATGAAGATCTGAGGTCATGTGACCAAAGAACTGAAAATATTTTTAGCAGTAAAAGTACCGGGAATTTTTTTGGGATTCAGGGATATAGAGTTCGGGTATCAAAAAAGTATACTCATCTTTATAACTATCAATGACAGAGGTTCAAAGATAGTCATTGTTGAAGTTCCTTTAGAGCTAAAAACTTAAGTCCGTTTCAGGCTAAAGTAAGAATGTTACACAACGACAGTGTTGGATGGCCTCGAAAACAATAGAACTTGGGCACGTTACTTTAAAAACTGACTGAATTTCTGACTTATGATTTTATTTTCTTCTGTTTAAATTTTTTTATTAATTTCAATTTTTATTCATAGGCCTGAAATGGAGACGGCAAAGACATTGTGTGCAGATATGTATTTATGTGATTCTGGGGGACAATATTTGTAGGTTTACGTTTCATGCAATACTGTCCATCCTTTCCATCAAGGACAATGCTAATGCAAATAGGAGATATATTTTCAATCTGTTGAAATTTTCCGAAAAGGTTCGGAGGTCCTATTATCAAATGAGAAAGTTTTGCTAGATGTAATAAAAACATTTTATCAAACAGTGATTCTTAAAGTTTAACTTGAGCAAGATTTCAGAGAACATAAAAGTCATCGCTTGTAGAAAACATTTTGAAAACTGCTTTTTTAAGGAACTATATTCAAAACTTCTGACTGGAAATTACTTAAGGATGTATATACCCCTATATTTGTCCCCACACTAAACTTTATATCACATTCAGTTACATGCAGAGTAAAAAACCTTTTTAATAAAGGAACTTAAGCACTTGAAATATGAAGATGGAGTCTTAGAAAGATTTTCTCAAAACAATTTCTCCTTACAATAAAACCAAAATTATTTACTGTCATTAGATTTTACTGGAATAGCGTAGTATCTTTTTACGGTAGGTTACCCCTGGGTCCCTAAGTTATTACCGATGCTTGATTCCAAAAAAACGACTTGTAAACTTGTACTTTTTTCAGGGACGGTACAACTGATGTCACACGAACCATTCACCTTGGTACACCTACGGACCATCAGAAGGTATTTGATCAATTTATGAAAGAGGTCTCTAAGAGCGAGCGTGAATCGTGATGAATAAACAGTTTTCAAGAAGTTCATTTATTCAAAACAGTGACTAAGAACAGTCTTACTTTACAGTGAGGTTGTACAAGTATATCATACAATTTGTTTTCTTGTCCAACTTTAACTTAAACCCTATTTGGGCTAATTTTTGATCTACAAAGAGTTGGTTGATGAAATTTGGCTAAAATATTAAGTTTATAGATTGTTTTATTTTGTTTGTAGAAAAACATTTGTACGTCACTCTTCCATTATGGCGTCATGATAGCGTTATAAATTTCTGCTCACTTTAGCATGATTTTCCGTCATGATGGTGACGTTCTAGCACCTCAATTGTCAATTATTGTAAACTACAACCTATTATCTTTCATTTGAGGGGTAATTCAGTCAATTCACAGCATTTCTTTAAATGCTATGGCTCATTAAAAATGGATCTTTATTTTTCTAAAAAAGTGCTCTTTTTTGCTAAAAAAAGTGCTGATTTCAGCCAAAATTTTCTGTGATCATCCTGTCAAAAATTAACCTGGGGGGTGGGGTAGGGTGGGGTAAAACTACCCCCCCCCCCCCCATCCCTTTAAGGTACATAAAAAAGCCCATCCGAAAGAGGGTTTAATAAAGTATTGATATATTTTTATTTGCTGAATTAATCTGTTAGTGAACATAAACGTTAGTGGGTGACATATCAGTTTAATTTTGTTAAGGTAAAAAAAACTAGTTTTTTATTTGTCCGATGGTGATTTGAAACATGGGTTTTTAAATTTTTTTACGGTCCTTGACCCCTTGGTAGAGATGTAGGAGCTCCGTCACCTATTCACCAGCTTGAACTTCTCTTTTATGTTTTTAATAAGTATAAGAAAATAAGTTCTAACTTTAAATCTTATCTCTATAGGAAACATTTACAAGAGTTCTCAAAGGTCATATACAACTTGCTCGTGCAGTATTTCCTAAAGGAACGAGAGGTCATATTTTAGATGTGTTAGCTAGAACACCGCTTTGGGACATTGGTCTGGAATATTTACATGGAACAGGACATGGTGTTGGTGCATTTCTAAATGTACACGAAGGTTAGTGGGAATGGTTTTTAACCATTTGGTTTCTGTGTCGAAATGGAAAACTGAATCAAGAGTGCACCTCTCCTTGAAACTTTCCGATTCGTTCCGAATTCGTTTCAAATTCGTTCCGAATTCGTTTCAAATTCGTTCTGAATTCGTTTCAAATTCGTTCCAAATTCGTTCCAAATTCGTTCCAAATTTATTCCAAATTTGTTCCAAATTCGTTCCAAATCGTTTTATGCTATAAACTGCTTTAGAATTTGTTTCTAGATCGTTTTAAAATTGTTTCCTAATCGTTTCTTAATAAACCTTTAAAATTCGATGTTAACATCAACAGTCGTACAATAAGAATTAGATACATCAAAAGAGTTTTAAAAATAGTTTTCAACATCACTATATACCTTAAATATTAAAATAAAAAACTCTTTAACCTCGCAATTTTATTCGACTTAATTAGACTTTACTGAGTTTACA
The DNA here is from genome assembly GCA_032270445.1 of Darlingtonia californica. Taxonomy (NCBI): domain Eukaryota; kingdom Viridiplantae; phylum Streptophyta; class Magnoliopsida; order Ericales; family Sarraceniaceae; genus Darlingtonia; species Darlingtonia californica. The sequence continues at coordinate 236 of JAUBWS010064366.1, read as the reverse complement.
GTGTTAACGGTTTTTTAGGCTGTAAAATAAAGTTCAATTGCATAGGAAGAATATTTCTGTTACGTTTGTAAAATGAATTTTCTTCCCTCTGAACGGAAGTTCACGCGCTGGTCCGCGGGGATATAGGTTTCAAATTCGTTTCAAAATTGTTTCAAATTCGTTTCAAATTTGTTTCGAATTCGTTTCAAATTCGTTTCAAATTCGTTCCAAATTCGTTCCAAATTCGTTTCAAATTC
>JAUBWS010064355.1:0-14903 GCA_032270445.1 Darlingtonia californica | reverse complement strand
CACCTCAATTTCTTCAGAACCTTGATTGGAAACAAGATCGTGAATAAAAGATTCATGGGATATATCAGTTGCTTTTGAACAAGTGATACGTAGTTGAGAAATTGGTATTCCTGTTAAAGATGCAATTTCTTCTTTCACATTGTAAAATGTTTTTGAGCCTGGTAGAGTGATAAAGTCAACTGGTAATGTCAATCGTGTTATATAAGGAGATTTGAGATTGATTTTAACATTTATAGTCTTAATAACAACATGAAACTCCAAAGAGGTAGGACTGCTGTATTCTTTAACAAAAAGAACCAATAGATATTCGCGATCATGTAACATTCTTCCATTGAAGAAAATGTCTATTGCGCGAGCTGGTATTTTCTTTTTGTCAGAAATGTACCTTTTGACTTCCCAAATACTTTCCATTGGTTCTTTACGAAGATCGACATCTATTTCATTAGTTAAAAACATCACTTTTAAAGTTTTCAATATTGGAATATCATGGTTCTCACAGAATTCATCTACTTGTGCATTCAAAGGAAACTTGAATGTAATATTGATTGTAATTTCTTCTTGTACATTACCTTTATCGAAAAAGAGACCTTTCCAATTCCTGCGTGCCAGAGCATGATTTTCACGAAGAATTTTTCCACAGAAATACAAAACAAATTGTGATGGTGGTTGTAACTTCTCTTTAATATCTTGTATCAAACAGTTGAACCATTGTCTACCCGTGTGTTCCAACCTGTCCATGTTCATCTTGAGTAATTCCTTACTACTAACAAGTGACTTTACAACAATATCTGGTGAGATTTGTGGAATTCCTAACTTCTCACAGATTTCCTTCTCATCCTTCGATTCTGTCTTCTTCATTAAAAGGTATATTGTACAGGTACTGTTCACCATTTGCCATCCAAAATGTCTCCAAATAGATTCCTCGTCGTCCAAAATACTGAAGTCCGTACTATAGAATAATTGCTTTCTTATTGAAAGTTTAATTGTTTCTTTTACAATTGACTTCAAAGAGCGGAAGGTTGTAGATCTTGGAGCGGTTTTGCATTTAGCAATGACATTTCCTGACGGTGTTTTTATTTGCACCTCGAGAATTTTGATTCCATATTTCTTACATATTTGTGAAGATTTTTCGTCCCCATTGCTATCACATGTTAAATAAAGTACGACTTCATTTTGAACTGAGTTAAAACCATGGAATACTGAATATAGTAAATCGTCGTCGTTATTCATACCCAATGGCTTTATTTCGCTTCTGTCAGTAAGACGATAAATTATTTGACTTACAGTCGATAATCCAAGTTGTTTCTCAATTTTAGATTTTAATTCGGAAATATTTAAAATAAGTTCTTCCGGTGAAAATGTCGTAATTTTTGTTGTATTGTCTGGACCATGTTGTGAATAAATCGATATTGGTTTGATTTTTATGATATCATTTCTGTCTGAAACATATCTTGTGGATTCTCTTATCATTAAATAAACAACATTCTGTCCTTTGTATTTAAGATCACAATCACCGAACATGTAATCTATAAGGTACTCATCATTTTTTGGCTCCCAATAATAATATTTTTCTTTAAAATCTCTTCTTAAGATGGCTTGCAAATCAGTAGGGATGTTCAGTTTACTTTCTATGTACAATTTGAGATCCAAGTACGTTGAGAATGGTTTTGAATGAAACCTCCTCAAAATTTCATGTCCTCCGAGCTTATTCCATATTCTAATGTTAACAAAGGATCCGTTAATGTTACTGTAAAGTTTGTTTTCCTCATTTGTCTTTGTTGTTGGTTGATATCCCAAACCTACCTCTACAATGGAGTCGAGACGTAATTTCTTGTATTCTGTCAATTTTTTCCCATTTACAAAAATCACTTGATTTTCTACAGGAACACCTAGTCTCTTCTCTATTTTTTCTATAATGTTGAACGTTCTTGGAGTAATAACATAGGGTAAATCATCAAATGTTGTTAGATGTTTACTGCTATCGAGATTACAGACATCAATTTTCGGCATAACTATAACTTATAATTCCTCAAACAACAAACCGTTCATTTTTAATAGCAAATCATATGAATAAAGCAAATCTTTCGCTTGAGAAATAGGTGATGCAAGTATTTTTTGTTGTTATCATAAGAATGATGCCATAGCATTGTTGTTGTTATGAAGATAAAATATAATTTCCTATTTACAAAGATCACTTCATTATAAATAGGAAGTTCTAGTCTGTTTTATACTTCCTTGTTGAACGTTCTAGGATAATAAAGGAATCTAACCAAAGCCAAATGGTCTGAGAGAGAACATCTCAGAACACCAAACACAAAATATCTGTTCTTTTTTTCTAAGGAAGTCAAAAACCTAGCAGGCATCAAAATGCTCTCAGAACACATCCATGTCTTCCAGGAAGCCAAAATTTTTGGCCGACCACATCAAATTATCCGCCAAAGTAGTTTTTGAAATATTCTCCGAACACATGCAAATTTCTAGGAAAAACATGCCTTCTGAACAGATAATTTGTAAATATGCCTCGTTGGCTGATTTCGTTTCGATTGAGAAGTAGCTGGAATAAGTAATTTTATTACTATAAGAATGACGTCTTAGCATTGTTGTTTTTATTATGATATTGTTTTATTATTCCAAGTAATTGCATGCTTAAGAGTACAATTAACGAATAATCACGAGTTTGAAAGAGAAATGACGTAATGTGTAATTACACGTATTTTATTCTCGTTACACCTCTCTGTTCACTGAAAAAAATGTCTTATTTTTTAGTTATTATATTTTTTTCCGCAGAGAGGAGTAAAATTTACAGTGTTATCAGTTGACTTATTTATTTAAAAATACAAACTGCTATCAATAAAGGTAAAACAAAAAATAATCTTAATCTACGTGTCTATAAGGAACACTAATATAAGGAACTTGACGCTGAAATTGACTTCTAAAAGTAAGGAATTACTAAGGAACTGGTCAGGCTGAAATCTGAAAAAAGAAATACAACCATATGTTTAATTAAAGTTCCTTATAAAAATGCAGTGAAATACAAAAAGAAAAGGAATTGTTTCAACATCAAAGTAATCGAGCTTGAATTTAGGTATAAGACATTGGCGATTTCATCTTAAATATATCTGTGAACTAGATAATTAGTCGTGGTATTTTCCGCTATATAGCGCTATATATAGCCATATAGCGAAGTTGTTTTACATGAGATTACAATATGTTTTATCCTCTTTCGTCTCTTCCTTTACCTCGATGATATCAGCACTTCCGAGTTCACGCAAAAAAGTGTTGCGTGAATTTCCCATTTCTTTTGTAACTTAAATCGTTTGTCAATGTTAAGTCTTGATAAGAACAAATCAATTGTTTCATAATCGGATGGTATGTCGTGATGCGAATGTCTTACCGTATTTCCATACTTATTCACAACCCTAATGGTTACAGTTTTCCATACTTTCACTTCAATTTCTTGAGAACGTAGATTCCAAACAAGATCTTTAATGGAAGATTCATTTGATACAATAGGTACTTTTGAACAAGTGACACGTAGTTGAGAAATTGGTATTCCTGTTAAAGATGCAATTTCTTCTTTCATATTGTAAAATGTTTTTGAACTTGGTAGAGTGATATAGTAAGCTGGTAATGTATAACGAGACTTGAGATTGATTTTAACATTTATGTCCTTAATAACAACATTAATCTTTAAAGACGCAAGACTGCAGTATTCTTTTACAAAAAGAACTATTAGTTTTTCGTGGTCATTTAACATTCTGCTATTGAAGAAAATGTCTATTGCGCAAACTGGTATTTTCTTTTTGTTAGAGAAATACTCTTTCACTCTCAAGATACTTTCCATTGGCTCTTTAAGAAGGTCGATATCCATTTCACTGGTTAAAAACATCACTTTTAAAGTCTTTAATGTTGGGACATCATGGTTCTCACAGAATTCTCTTACTCGTTTATTCAAAGAAGGCTTGAATGTAAGATTGACTGTAATTTCTTCTTGTACAATATACCTTCATGGAAGTAGAGATCTTTCCAATCCCTGCGTGCCAGAGCATGATTTTCATGAAGAATCTCTCCATAAAAAGATAAAACAAATTCTGATGGTGGTTGTAACTTCTCTCGAACATCTTGTATCAAACAGTTAAACCATTGTCCATTCGTATTTTCCAACATGTCCATGTTCGTCTTAAGTAATTCCTTACCACTACCCAGTGACTTTACAACAATATCTGGTGAGATTTGTGGAATTCCTAACTTTTCATAGATTTCATTGTCATTCTTCAATTCTGTCTTCTTCATTAAAAGGTATATTGTACAGGTTCTGTTCACCAATTGCCATCCAAAGTGTCTCCAAATTGATTCCTTGTCGTCCAAAAGATTGAAACCGTTACCATAAAATAATTGGTTTTTTATAGAAAGTTTATGTGTTTCTTCTATAATTGACTTCAAAAAGCCGAAGGTTTTAGATATTGGAGTGGGTTCGCATTTAGCAATTATGTTTCCTGATGGTGTTTCTATTTGAACCTCGAAAATTTTGATTCCATAATTCTTACATATTTTTGATGATTTTTCGTCGCCAATGCAATGCCATGTTAAATGAAGGACGACTTCATTTTGAACCGAGTCAAACAAATGGAATACTGAGGGTAGTAAATCATTAACCTGATAAATTATTTGACTTGCAATTGGTAATCCAAGCTCCCTCTCAATTTTTGATTTCATTTCGAAAATGGTGAAAATATGTTCCTTTGGTAAAAATGTCATGATTTTTGTCGTTTGTGAATAAATCGATGTTGGTTTGATTTTTATGATATCGTGTCTATTTGAAACATATCTTTTGGATTCTTTAACCATTAAGTAAACAACATTCTCCTTTTTGTATTTAAGATCACAATCACCAAACATATATGATTTATAAGGTACTCATCGTCTTTTGGCTCCCAATAATAGTAATAAGATATTTCTTTAAAATCTCTTCTTAAGATTACTTGCAAATCAGCAGGGATGTTCAGTTTACTTTCTATGTACGATTTGAGATCCAAGTACGTTGAGAATGGCTTGGAATTAAATTTCTCCAAAATTTCATGTCCTTTGAACCTACCCCATATGCTAATGTTAACAAAGGATCCGTTGAATTTGCTGTAAAGTTTGTAACCCACATGTCTTTGTTGTTGGTCGATATCCCAAAAATACTACGTTATAGATTTTTGCTTTAAATTCTTCAATATTTACAAAGATCATTTGATTTTCAATAGGAAGTTCTAGTCTGTTTTCTATATCTTTGTTCAACGCTCTAGGGGTAATGACATCAGGCAAATCGTGAAATGTCGCAAGACATTCACTGCCATCGAGATTAAAGACATCTATTTTTGCCATAACTAATTTATAACCCCTCAAATAACAAGCTGTTCATTTTTTGATATAACATCAATGAAGCTTGAAAAGTAGCTGGAATAAGTAATTTAGTTTTTATTACTTAAGAACGACGTCATAGCATTGTTATTGTTATTATGATATTGTGCATGCCTTAGAGTGTAATTAACGATTGGTCACGAGTATCGAGGGGAAAAATGTGTAAATTTGTCCTAGTCAATAACGTTATACGAACTGATATCACTAAAGTAAGAACAAAAAATAATATTAATCTACGTGTCTATGAGGAACACTTTTATCAGGAAATTGAGACTGAAATTGACTTTTAAAAGTAAGGAATTGCTATGGAACTGGTCAGGCTGAAATCCGAGGGAAAAAAAACATAATTCAAGAAGTGGTAATAGTTTTTGGAAAAGAAAATTGTCAAAAATAAATTAGCATGTTTTTGGTTATGAACAGCAGTCAATACATAACAAACGCGGAGAAATTTAATAATTGAAAAAATGACGAACTCGTAAGGAACTGTAGAGGCTAAAACTTTTAGGAACTCCAGTCTTCATATGATAAATTAAAGTTCCTTATAAAATGCCGTGAATGACAAAAAGAAAATAAAGTGTTTCAACATCAAAGAAATCGAGTTTGAATTTAGGTATAAAACCGATAATTGGCGATTCCATCTTAACTATATCTGTAGACTAGGTAACTAGTCGTGGCATTTTCCACTATATACGGCGTACTACACGCTTTATTTTATAAGCATAGTGAAATTTCGTTGAGGGTGAAGTATTCTTATGATTTACCAAAAAATAAGGGTGAAATATTCTTAATGTATTCTTATATTTCAGAATAAGGTTTCCGTGACAATGTCACATGTACACGATATACAACTGTTATGTTGCGAACTTAGAAGACAGCTGTATGTTTGTTTGATGATGATGATGATGATGAAACTAACCCTGGGAATATTCTTAAGATATTATTACAAATTAGGCGATTTTAACCCTGATATTCTTATAGAAGCTATTCTTATAAAAATAAAAGCGTGTATTGCTTGATGTCCTCCGATTTGCCGTGATTCCTGATATTCCCCGATTCTCCATAAACATGATATCGGGATAGCTAAGAAAGACCAACTCTCGGTCGATAGTCTACTAAACCTGCAAATTTATCTTTTTTTATCCTTTTGAGACAATTTAACTACTTCTGTGCCGGGAAGTTTCAACATTTTCAGAATCTTTTGACATGGTCTATTTGTGACCGGGGATCGCTCATGGGTCGCGGAGTTCCTAGACCCCGTAAAAACTTTTAAAATTCCTTATAAAATATAGTTGTCATCGGAACTGAACATGTAATTGTTGATTTGGAATCCATGATAGGACTTCTACATAGTGGCTCTCGACCTTACAGGATTTTACAATACTGACGCTCCATCTTACAGGATTTCACTGCATACTGATCTCCACCTTACAGGATTTTACAATACTAACTCTCCATCTTACAGGATTTCACTGCATACTGACTCTGGATGTATCTCTTTTCTTTTTTTGTTTCAGCGTTCCCAACCATCACAATCTTCTCACAAAAGGTACATTACTGAGTCATTCAGTATTTTTATTACTTTATGCCCAATCGAATTGAATCACTCAGTATCCTTCTGGAATGTCCAAACTAAGTTTTGTGAATAACTTCAAATGGACCTTATTTTTTCGTATGCCGAGTGAACAAATCAACAAAAACCCATTTTCGGCATAATGACATGTTTACAAATAGATGTCATTAAAAAGTCGCAATTTTTCGCAAAATTCAAACTTTCAAAACTTTCAAACTTGCTGGAGCTTGAATTAAAAAGACCTATAACTTCTTAACTACAAAGAAAACTTGGAAAATTATTTTTCCTTTGAAAGATTTTAGGGAGTGGAGCATAAAAAAATATTTCATAAAGGAAGAAATTAACAAAAATGAAGATAGAAAAGTGAGATTTTTATTTAACCAACAAATTCATGTCTCATGTCTCCTGATAAAGCAAATTAAAAAAAAATATATTTTCAATATAAATTTATGATCAAAGCTTTGGAGGAAATTTGTTATCAATAATGGGCAAGAAAACAGCAAAAAATTGCGATAATGACCTCTCAACTTTTTTATGAAACCTTTCGAACAAAAAAGGTATTTTAATTTTTCATATCTGAAATCACAGCAGAAGATTCCGGTTTTTATTATGAAAATGTGAAACATTTATTTTTCAATAAAGAGCTCATTTTTTTCATCTTCATTTTTGCATTTTCATTTCTTCTTTTTTGGAATGTTCTCATGTACGTTGATGTTACACTCTGCAATATCTTTCAATAGCAAAAAAACGAATTCTTCAATTTTATTCAGTAGTTACGAAGTTATAAGCTTTTTTAATTTCAGTTTCAGCAATTTTGAAATAGACTTAAATCATATAAGCGCTAAGTTTTTTTTGACATTCCTGCTAGAATGTCCAAGCTAAGTTCTGTGAATGACTTAAATGGGCCTTATCATTTTATAAAGTTGTTGTAGAATAAGCTAATAAAAGGAGTTTTTATTTTGATTCATCCAGTGACTAATCAACGCGATTAAAATTGTTAGAGCCAAACTAGCATTTTACCGTAAATTAATGATGTCATTTTCTCCCTGATGTTACGTTGGTCAGACCTGCCAGGTTTCACCATCATGGCATTATTTTGCCACATTTTCAAAAGCTTATAAAGCTAGCCTACCCGGTACACCAGGTCCGAGCTTTTTGGCTCTACTCTAGACTATTCCATAGCTCAACTTAAAGGAACTAAGTCTAAGAGAACGCGCGGCGGGAGTTTCGCACGGGAAGCAAACGGCACCCGGAAAGGAGTAACACTTTTTTTTTTCTTCTCTCCGTGAAATTCCCGTTACTGCGCGGCAGACCAATTTTCGCCCGGGCGCTTACGGTTTTTCTTTAAACTGACTACGAAATTATCTAGGTGTTCCGGCACTGATTCAGAACCGAGGAAATTGGAAGACTGGTAACTGTGAACTATGAATTTTAGTTGTTTATTAATATTTCACGCGTTTGATTTACATTGCGAAGCGAAAATTGTTTTTTAATAGCTCATGGTAGTTGGATTGTTATGCGGAGCAAAGTAACGTGATTTTTTCCTTTTTTATTGTTACGAAGATTGTTTTGCTTATGTTGATAGTAGCGACTGCAAAAAGTATTCAGCTGGTGTACTGGAAAACAAAACATAAAAAGTACTTTCTTATTTGATACAATATTCAGGAAAACATTCAAGTATTTATGTCTTATTCCGCCCAATTATTCCACGTTTTGTTTAGAGGTTCTCGTGCAGACGTAGAAAGTGAAACGTTATCGACAACCGAATCTGTTCTCACTGATGAAGATGATTCAGATGAAGTAAGTGTATCAATTTTTAATAGAAAGAGGAACCAATATTTGGGAAATTTCGAGATGGGGGGAATCTGAAAGATTTGAAAGGACTGAAATGGGGCAACAAGTTAACAAGAGCGACAGCGTGAAGTTTTTGGGACTATCCTGTAGATTTCATGTGAAAAATGATAGCTCTGATAATCTGATTACTGTATTTAAATTCGGAATCTGTTTATGGATTTAGGGTAACCGTGAAAAATCATTTTTCAAGGCGAGGGTACTAATATTAACAAATTTTCAAGGGATGAACCAACGTACTAGGACACTATTGTACTCAAATTGGTGTAATCCTGACTCGTCTACACTCTTTTTTTTGTAAGAACGCACACTAAAAGAATATTGAAAATAAGAACAAGCTCAGAACCAGCTGAGGCTCTGTCCAATTGGCTTGAAAAAAAGAACATTAATTAATATTTGTCTAAATAAATCGATTAATGATTCTAATTACGTGTGCACTTTGAATTGTGTAATGAAGGACCGATTGTCTGAGACATCCTACTGTAAACTAGTAGACTCAAGCTGAGCGAAAAGTTAGAACATTGTAGCTGAGCAAAGATTATGTGGTTCGATAGACTAGGGTATATGTATTTAAGTCCTATCCCTAAATCTGCATACTTTTTATTTTTAGGAGCCAGAATTATATTTCAAACATTCTCACCAACTCTTGGATATTTTCTCTGAACTGGAAGAACAAAATTTATCTCTTATTCAAAATAGTCAAGACACTGAAGAAGCACTCGATGAAATGAAAAAGTTGACCGTACAGACTAAAGAAAAAATGTAAGATCGGTTTACTTTGAAAGTTGCTCGATGCAATAGAGGATACTTTCTTCATAAGAAACATGTATATGAAAGCCATGAGGCTTAGGCTGTACCACATCTTCAACTGAAATCGAAGAATCTTTGCTACTGGTTCCACTATTATATTATGAGGATCATTTTCATCTACGTTTAGATGTCTTTTTCCACTCTCGTCATTTCTAGGTGCTTCTGACTGCAATACATACTCTGAAATAACTTTCGTTGCCTCTGGCGATGATTTGTTTAATTTTGGTCTACAAGAAAAACGAGAAATTCGAAACATTAAACTGATCTCAAATTAAATTACTCACTGAACCTCCATTTTGTAGCGAAGGTAGAAAGCAAAGAGATGGTTGAAATTATGACCTTGAGCTTTATAGCCAAGGCAGACCTTATCCAGTATTATACGGGAAGGTGGACATTTCATGGATGAATATGAATTAATAGGAGTTCGAACTGCATGAATTCTATTGTGGATCTGAACCCTTTAGTCACAGTTCCCGCAGGATGGGTGGTAAAAGTATAAAATTTAAAGGTTTCTAGTTCTCTCTTTAAGCACTTTTACGAACTGTTTTTTCAAAAAGTTTTTTTGTCAAAGATGTCATCCCTTGGTCGTTTTTCTGCAGAAAAATCTTATTTGAACCAGAAAATCAATTTCAATGATTTGATATGAAGTCGTTCATATCAACTAATTTTTCTATTAACAGGAACAAGGAAACAGATTTACTGAAGGTGCAGATCGAAACATTAAAAGAAACTACACGAAAGGAAGAAGAAAAAGCCACCGAACTGGAAATGAAATCAGGGTAAAAGTTTTGATAATGCATTCAAACCATCTGTCGCTTCACAAGACTAATCGATAGACCCGCGGCGCACGTAAACTGTGAAGCTAATTCTTTAGATGTTTATAGAATAAATTGCTTCATAATCATTCTTTTCCACTGCCATATTAATACAATAATAACCGTTTGGTGAGGGCTTTACAGGAAAGCGTGCGAAGTCGGTGCAAAGACCAAGGGCTACATTCCGGTAAAGCTCGAACTAAACGGTTATTATTTTCTTTGTTAACCGGTTTAGCATTAGCGATACATACATTAGAAGTTTTTTTTATCTATCTTTTAAACATGAAAATATCTTTCAATTGGTTTGATTGGTATGATGTCAATGGAATCCAAAGAAAATGAAGACATTCCATTGTCTTGCGTTAACGACGGTCGACATGAGTAGTGCCCGTAGTCAAGGCCTCTGAACCAATTGCATTTTTTTTATTTTTTTTATTTATTTATTTTTTGCACGGAGGCAGTCCCGGCACGCCATATACTAAGTCTTAACAAAGTTTATTTATCAGCAGCAATGTTTACCCTTGTGCGCTCCTCACAAACTACAATATACTTGTTTCTACATTATCAATAAAAATACTAAAAAAAAAAAAAAAAATTGATTTAGGCATTGAAACCTACTAACTTTTCGCAGGAGTGTGCGTCTGAGGTCAATCTTGCGTTATGATGTTCGTCTAAACTTCTATGAGATCTTGAGCCTCTGACACACATCACTACGCTTCTCATTAGAGAAAAGTTTATCTTTCGAGTAAGCCAAGAGGATACCACCTTGACTGGCTGCATTGCGTAGAAAATCGAGTAGACCACTTTGACGTCACAACCGGCTAACAATTCTCCGTACATACCTAACGAAACGGTTATTCTCGATCGAAATTTATGACATATTTGATTGGTCTATGCTTATGGAATATATATGGTATGTAAGTATATAAGTATAACTGCATAACTCGCAAGCTCGGGCAAAACTCATGACGGCTGTTGATATTGTTCGGTATTGCCCTCGTAAACAGTTAGAACAAAAACGAAGGAACCATGGTCTATTCATTAATTTTTTATTCCTCAATTTTTCTTCATGAGGTTGTTAAAGTTTGTAAGAGGCCTAGTGTCGGTATCAGCCATACAACAAAGGAGTCTATCCCCTTTTCGAATTGCGCTAGACCAGGGAGATATATGGCTGATACAGAGCGCCACACCTGCCATTAGCTCCCAGTAACTTAGAATTAGTAATAGCATAGATGAGATTACCTTCATTGTGCTACTCATGCGTTGAGTGGATGAGGGTCGGGCTCGAACCAGGAACCTTTCGATTGTGAGGTGAGCGCTTTACCGACTGAGGTATCCGACCCTAATAACCTGACCCTGACCCTTTTAACTCTTTAATCACCGGGAAATTTCAAGATTTTGGCAATTCTTAGCAATTTTGATTGCGGAACGGTCTAGGCCATTTCTCAGGGGTCTAGGACCTTAAGGGTTCTTTCTTAGCCATGTAAATGGGCATTGCCATTGTAGGATTAATTTTATGGGTGAAAAGAATGCGTTAGAAGACTTTGCGGTTTTTGGCCTATTTCGCAAAAATTAATCTCGCATATTATTTCAAATCCTAAATTGGCGAAAATTAATCCACACAGAATTTTTCAAAAAGCTTATTCGTGAAATTTAATCGTGTTATTTCAGAAAATGACCTTGACGTAAACTAGAATGCAGACAAAATAATTAGATAGTAATAGAATACTGAAGGAACTAAATTTTGCAAATTCTAGACATTTTTTTGTCTTTATTTTGCTAGGTTTCGAAAATTAATGTTGCAAAATTTTTTGAGATTGGTGATTCGCAAAAATTAATCCACGCGAAATTTCTCGACATGAAAATTTGCGAAAGATATCCCGAAGTTTTGACTTTCTCTGGCATTGTTTTCTCCAATCAAAGTAACATAACTGTTAAACAATTGTATATTAAGCAAACAATTCCCAAGAGAATCTCAAGTACTAAAGAGGGGACTTTTATTTTGTCACAAAGAACTTCATGGTTTAGATAATGCTCTTTGTTTTTTCTTATAATACAGGATGTTTTCCTTTGGTGAATTTAAAGCTGAAGTTCAGGTACATATTTACTTTCATGGGACTTTTTTAGGGTACAAAGTATTCGATATCAGGACTAGTCATCCGGGCTAATACTAATCTCATTGTTTTTTTAAAGTTACCTTATAAATGAGAAGTCGAAGTCATCACATCGACTAGGTACCAGCTATTATAAGGGAATCTCTTCCTTTTCATTTAGCGCTATAACCTAGGAGGTGGAATGCTAAAATAAAGCACCACGACTTCCAGCTTCCATGATTTAATATGTTAAACAATCGATGCTGCTTTTTCGCTGTTAAGTGGCTATAGGCAAGATCGAACCTACAACCCACAGATATTAGGTGAACGGTCTATCAGTTTAGCTAACTAGTCACTTATTTGATGTAACGAAAGCTTATATTTTCATGACAGGTTTCCTTGGAAGTATATCTAGCCTTGCGATTGACCTAACCAGCCCTCCTAGCTTAGGCGTGTTACGGTTGCGTGTTAAATTGTGCAAAATTTACCTTAAGTTTTTTTCCCACCAAAAGCCCTCGTGGAACAAACTTCATATATACATCAAAAGAAGGTCATAATTTATAGATATTGGAATTTGCTTGACAATCGATGCTGACGTCAGCAATTTATTCCAAAAATTACATTTTCTCCTAAAATTTGCTGAATGTCATCGTATTTTGCCAAAACGTTTTGATTAGTTTCAAACTCTTGGCCAATATACATCTTCGGGTAAAATTTGGCGTTTTAAGAGCAAGTAGATAGCAAGATATATAGGATCCATTTAAACAGTTTTTCGCTAACAAATCGCGATAGGCACAATTATTCAACTTTGTCCAGCATTTTCCAATATTTACAAAGTATAACCTTTCATGTGATGTATGAAGTTTGTTTTATAAGGGCTTTTGATGGGGAAAAACTTACGGTAAAATTTTTCACACTTTTGCACAGGCCACACACTTAAGGGAAGTTAAGCTAAACAGTTTTCTTTATTACTTTTCAGGAAAAAACGCTAGCTCAACTAGACAAGAAGGTGGAAGAAGTTTATAGGAACTGCATCGGAAACAATGAAGCTAACATAAGGTTTGTGATATATTACATATTTGCAAAAGTTATCCTTTTGTGTCTTCCATTTCCCATGCACTACAGATAGTGACTAGCAAGTAGTCAGGTTCACCAGCATTTAATAATGTCTTTTTCGCTCTCATTGCTTTCATTTTAATACAAACATTAATCAACATTATAATACAGTAAACTCTCAATAACTGTGACCCCCAGTGAATAACTGGAGCTGGTGGCCGAGTGGTTAAGGTGGTAGACGCTGAAACCAGAATCCCGAGCTCGAATCCCTTGCGAGGCCTTCTGCAGTGAAATTTGCCAAACACTGTTAGTTATGCATGGTACCCTGAGGTGTTTCAAGAAAGGCCCTCATCTATTCATGAAGAAGTGAAGAGGCTATCCTGCGTAAATAATCACGCCATTCATTCATTCATTCATTCATTCATTCATTTATTCCTAACTCCAAGAAAGCACTTTCGATAACTGGGACAATTACCAAGTGGAATACATTCTAATCATTCACTGTAGAAAGCACTTTCGATATCTTGGACAATCACCAAGTGGAATACATTCTAATCATTCACTGTAGATTTTTACTTCGATTCTTCGGTGCCCCGCTTGTCAAGAGTATACCGAATGTTATTATAACGGTGTGTATAAAGTGCCAGTTATTCAAGGTCAAACGTATCGAGATTTTACTGTAACATTTCTTTTCTCCTTACACCACAAACGGGCCTTCCACTTGTCACATATGCCGTATATTTTCAAACTGTCGTCAAAAAATCATATATTTTCATGTAAAATCGATATATACTTTGTCATATTCATATATTTTTGTCATACTCCTTTGCTAGTTTAGAGGACTACAAAAATGTAAAGGAAGTAACAGATTTAAAAACTGAATTTGTTTGAAAATACTGCCAAACACTCTAGATAAGCCTTTAATAAGGCGATTGTTCATATCGTAGAACAACTTCCAAATTTGCGTTGATATTTCCTTGTGTTATTGCCTACGCTTTCTGGCTTTAAAGGTACAATATTATTAACAATAGTAGTAATCTAAGAATCGTACCTTTTGCAGTCGAACATCTCGAACTCTCAATGGACCCGACAAAACGTTCGAGATAGCGTGACATCCTAGCTAACTAGAGTCAACTGTATGTTAGAAGAAAAATGTCACACTTTGGCATATAATTTGGGCTAAATCTTGTCATATATTCATATCATTATTGAGAAAAAGAAGGTTTGGGAGGCCTACACAAACATGGGTTAAATAATAGTGTTCACTAACTCTTCCTTAGTACACTACAAATGTTGACCAAC